>JASAOO010003518.1:0-90757 GCA_030849075.1 Zelonia costaricensis
AGATAGAGGGAGAAAGAGGGGCGGGGAGGCAGGGGGGGGGGGCCAAAGACAACCAACGCGAGAAGGCGATGCACGGAACGGTCACACAAACCCTCGGCTAGCCACGCCGGGGGGAGGGAAGGGGGGTGGAGGGGGAGGATGTTGAGTGACCACCTCACGGAGCCGCTGCGAACTCTCGAGATGCCGGGGCGAAGACGAAGAAGAATGCGCCGAGAGACGGGAACGGGAACGGGAACGGGAACGGGAACGGGGGGGGGGCTTGAGAGGAGAAGAGACGGCCTGGGCAGACCGTTCATTTTCGAAGGGGCGCATGCGGGATGCGGGGAGGGTCAGGGCCGGGGGAGAGTGACGGCAGGCACACACACACACGCGCGTGGGAGAGGCAGCACATGAGGATGGCGGCAGGGTGGCAGGGTCGTGTGCAGCATGCCGAAGCACACCCATGCTGATCCGCTCCCCTCATGAGTCTCTCACGCGTATCGCGATGCTCCCGTTTCCTTGCGTCCCTCCGTCCCCTCACCGTGCCACGATGCGCTTGCGCGGTGTCCGCCGTAGTCCCTACCCCCTCCCGGTGCGCGCGCGTGCATGCTGATGGGTGCAAGCGGGTAGCTGTGAGAGAGCGTGTGATGCAGCAGACACGCTCCCATACATGCAGACCCGCAGACTTGCACAGACGTGCACGTGTAGGCGCTCACACGCACACACACGCAAAGGACGCACTGCGCGCTCGAGGCGCACGTGCTTGCCATGCCCTCGTTGGGTGGGGGTGTGGGGGGGGGAGGGGGAGGTCCTGCGCCGGCTGCAGCCGTACGCTACGCCAGGCGGAAACAAAAGAAGGAACCCAAATACGGACGCAACACACACAGACAGACGCAGACACGACCACGTAAAAACAGACACGCACGTCGGCGAGACCAGTGGAAAAGGGGAAAAAGAGAATTCGGAAAGACAACAACGGAGGAAATAAAGTGAAAGGAGCTGACAATCAACGATACCGACGAACACACCACAAACAAGCACCCCCGCAGAACCAACAAAAAGAAAAACCAAAGCGCACACACACACACGAAGGAAAAATAGAATCAAACGACTGCTGCAGCATCAGCACCAGCATCAGCATCAGCAACAACAACACACGCCTGCACATTTCGTTTTGTGTGCTTCTCATCTTCTCTGTCACACACACACACACGCACACGCAATCGACTGCTGCCCTCATGTTGGATCGTCCTCATCGCGGTCTCCTGCCTCTGTGCTCCTGCATGAGTTGAAACACAGAGGGGAACGGAGAGAGAGAAGAAGGGGGGAGGCGAATGCAAGGGAATGGGAGCTTGGGGGAGGAGGGAGGGGGGAAGGGGGGGACCAAGGGAAAGGACGTGCACGCAAGCGGCACGCGACGTCGACACGGGGGACACCAGAGGGGGGGGGGCAAACGCACGTGAAGTGGACGTAGCGCGGAGCAACGGGAGAGTGTAGGTGGGAGATGAGAGACAAGTAAGAGGGGGGGGGGCAACAAAGAAGGAAGGAAATCGCCAGGTGAGGGTTTAGCAAACGTGAAACGCGACCAGACGACATGTATGAGACAACGCGACAGTCAACAACGGCACACACACACACACTCACACGCACACAGAGACAGAAAGGGAGGAAGCAACCAAGACCAGAGAGCCTTCTAGGCGAACGCGCAAAGGCAGCGATGGCAACGTACACAGACATAATCTCACTTCGTGTGCCACCACTGCACCTCCCCCGCCCCCTCAGCCCTTGTCACTTGGGGAGGGGACGAAGTGGGGTACAGACAACAAGCCGTCGTGCCGGCAGGAGCAAGACATGCACCCACTGTACGTTGAGGGAGAGTGAGAGGTGCGCACCAGACGGGGCCCAAGAGCGGGACGGAGACAGTGAAACTGTGGAGCTTAACAGGCGGCGGAAAGGGTGAGAGGGGGGATGTCCTGGAGGCGACACAGTGAAGAGGACGGGGAGCCACCCCGAACCTTCCTCCTCCGTACGCGTCCAGCAAAGCCCCTCCCCCCCCCCAGCCAGTGACGCCTCCCTGCCGCGAGCATGCGCCCACGACGCCGCGCTCGACCTGCAGAGGCGGTGGAAGGGATGGGGGACACGGGCAGTGCGCACGGTACCACACCTGCGCTTCTCCCTCCCTCACCGCCCCCTCCGCTTTCTTCGGTTTTAACATCCCGACTTAAGATGTCCCCCGTCACGACGCGTGCCAGACGGCAACACGCCAGGACCAACAGCCATCAAGAACGGCATCCAAGATGCGATCATGTGACACCAACAAGGCGCTCGCGAGACGCGCCACAGCCCTGAAAGGGCTACACGAGCCTGTGCATGTGTGTGCATGTGTGTGTGTGTGTGTGCTCACAAGAGCGAACGCTCACACAGACACAGACAGGGGCGCATAGACATTCAGGCACGGTCAGAAAGGGGCGGACGGGTGACGAGCACCTTCGCGTAGACACGAACAATTCAAACACAACGTGTATTACGGAGAGGCGGCACGACGACAGTGACACACAACAACGCGCCGGAGATGCCACACAGCAGGCAGGCGGGTCTTTAGGAAGGGAAGAGAAAAGGGGGCGTGGGAGAGGGGAAGGGGAGTCTAGTCCACCCCATACCCACACACACACACACACATGCACACATGCACACACACACACACAGAGACAGACACACACATACACACAGAGAGATGCACATCCATTGAGCTGCTGAGGGAGAGCGGAAGAGGGGGGGCAGAGGATCGGTGACACGCAGATGCAACTCTCCCAGCGTAGGTGTCGGGGTCTGGAGAGAGAGGGGGAAAGGGCACTAGAGGCGGGGCCACGACCTTCCCCCTGCCTCCTCTCTCCTGCCCTTCTGTGTACCCTCGCCTCGCCACGTACAAGAGGCGCCATTGCTGCATATCAGCGCAGGCGGAACGGAAGCCAACACGCGCGTGCCGGTGCACGAGCCCAAGAGAAAACAAACGAGAACCAAAACACAGCACCAAGGGCAGAAGGCGGGGGGGTGAAGAAGGTGTGACGAGGTCACGACTAGACATACGCAAACACGCGGGTGGACAACGGTGCAAGTGAGCGGGAGAAGAAGGCGGCAGTGAGACGCGAAGGAACCAAGGCAGGGGGGGTGACGGGAAGGGAGAGAGGGGGGTGACGACCAGCGCGCATTGAGGGGTGTGTGCGTGAGGTGGTGCGCCGGGGAAGTAAACGTGAGGGGAGGAGGAGAGCTGAAGCGGAGGGCGAGGCATGGGAGTGGCGCGCTGCGAACTCGTGGATGGAGAGGGGGGCAGAGAAGGAGTAAAGTGAATACGGTAGGGCGGGTGGCGGACGGGGGTGGAGGGGGGTAGGTATTGGAACACGCGCACAGCGGAGAAACCCAAGGGAAGAAGAGGAACAGAAACGGGAGGAGTGGGACACGTGTTGGATCGGCAAGCACGAGACAGACATCAACACCAGCACGCTAAAGACAAACACAACAGCAAACGCACACACACACGCACGTTCGCATACACACACACACACACACATCCGTGAGTGGGCACTGCAGATCCACAAAGACAAACACAAAGAGAAGGACAATGGCTCACACAGGATGGGTTAAGGATGAACGGCACACGCCCCACAACCGCCGCCGTTCACTTCCTTTTCCCCTCCCCCTCCTCTCTCCCCTCTTTCTTCAGAAAAATCACCAAGCACGCCGAGCGAGGCGCCGCGGGAACAGAAGAGAAACAGGTAACCGACAACAAGCAAACACCCACGCCAAACCAAACCGGGAAGACCACCGAGCGCCGCGCAGCAAGAAGGCACAGAGCCGAAGGAAAGAAGAAACAAAGACAAGGGAAAGACGGAGTCAACTGGGAAAGGGGAGCCAGAAAACAGCTTCCACACACACACACACACAGGCAGGGAGGGAGGGAGGGAGGGTGGAGATGAGTAGAACAAAAGACAAGAAAAGGAAGGGAAAACGTCAACCGCTCTTGAGCGGGTTGGAGCGAGCAAGCCGGCGGGCGGCGCGTAGGTCGATGAAGAGCGTTGTGGGGAAGGGGGGAGGGGGAAGGGGGGGGCAGCCGCGGCGTGCGTGGGGCACGCGAGTTGAAGTCGTCGTTACACACACGAGAAGCTTGCGACAAACAGCGCGCCGCCGCCGCCGCCTCCTCCTTGTCTTAGCGTCACGGGTGTCCTGCAATCGTGCGAACCAGCGGAGACGTGAAGGTGCTGGCGGCTCCCACCCCCGTGCCTCGCATCTCTGCGTCCAGGCAAAGGTGGGAGAGAAGAGGGGGGAGTGTGGGGAGGGCGTCAGAGCGACACGCTGAAGGATGACGCACGCGGCCACGACGACAACGAAAAAAAAAGAACAAAGAAGAATGCGCACGTGCACGCGGCGTGTCAAGCCGTGACGTTCCCACCACGACGCTCACGGCAGTGTGCCCTCACACCTACTCTATCGACAGTGGAAGCAGCGTCGACGCGCGCACGGGGCAACTAGATAGAAGAACGCGCGAATAGCCGCGTGGCGGCAGACACGTGACGGTGGTGCAAGCACTGGGGCGCTCGGGCACGCAAACAATTTTGGCTCAGTTGTACGCCCTCCTCAACTCCTCTTGTGTGTGTGTGTGTGTGTGTGTCCATTGCGTGCCTTCGTGGTCCACCCACACCCGATCAACCGGCCCCCACCTCGTCCACGCCGTGGGAAATGCCGGTGACGTGACGTGCGCGCCGTGGACGGGCAGACCCGCGCCTCGTGTCGTCTAGTCGAACCTGAAAAACCCGTGCACATCGTGCGGGGCGGGCCCCTCCAGGTGCAAGACCCACTTCTCGTGCAGCAGGTTCAGCGCATTGGCCACCACGTCCGTCTCCACCAGCTCGGGCGAGCTGACGATGCTGGAGTCGCGCAGGATGTACACGTTGAGCAGGTACAAGGCGTGGAAGGTGAATTCCATGACACGGCGCAGCTGGTCCTCAATGTTCGGGATGGCACGGAACTTGGACGCCAGCAGCTGGCAGCGAGCCTTCGGCGTCTGGCAGTTTGCCTCGTAGTCGGGAGGGAAGACGAGCACGTAGTGCAGCAGCAGCCCGCCAAGGGAGCCCGGCACATCTCCGAAGGGCAGCAGCGGCGTCATGCTGTCGAAGTCCTCGAGGGTGCAGTCGCTGAAGCCGGACAGGAACAGCGCCGCCGCGATGGCCTCGGTCAGCACACGCAGGCTGCGGTTCATAACGCGCGACATGACCGTAAACGCGCACAGCTGCCGACTGTACACGGGCGCCCACTCGAACTCACGCCCCTCCTCCGGCTGATCCTGGTACGGCACCGAGACAAGGCACGCGATACGTGACGCCAGCAGCACCTCCGGCGCGTCTGCCGTCATCGCCGCGTCGTCTTGCGGCGGCTCAATCGAGTCGGCGCACGTGAAGGGGACCGAGTTGATCGTGCTGACACGCACCAGCTCCGTGAAGCGCACCAGCGCGCACTGGAACTCCTGCTGGCAGTTCTCCAGCGACGTCGTGAGGTACGCGGTAAAGAAGACTCGCTGATCCGGACCGTTGGGGTCCAAGACGCACTCACCCAGATTGCCCGTGTCGTCGTCGGGGGTGCTGCTATGGCCGTCTGTCGGCGACTGAGTCTGCCCGGGCCCACCCGGGGCCCCCTCCGACGTGGACTCCCCGCCATCGAGCAGCTCACCCGAGTGCGAGAAGTAGCCCACAAAGTCGAAGGTCTTGAGCAGAATCGCGAAGAACGTCTCCTTCCTACCGTGGTACAGGATCGGCGCATCACGCGGCGACGCGTTTGGCGGCACCGGCGGCGCCGGGATGCACATCGCCGTCGACTTGAGGGAGAGCACCATGGACATGTCGATGTTCTCGAGCTGGTCATCCGACACGCTGCTCAGCTGCGCCGCGCCCCCGAGCTTCCACTCGTCCAGCACAATCAGGCGATCCGGCGGCAGCACGCTCATGAGAATCGAGTCGAACCAGCGCACCCACGAAATCTTGCCCACCCGCTGGCCGTGCGCGTCGGCCTTGATGCGTGAGGCCATCTGCGAGATTATCTGCCCCCGCAGCGCCATCAGCGGGTGCAGCAGGCGGTGGTACTCCTCCGTGTCGGCCACAGGGAACTCGTCGCGGATGTACAGCTGCGTGACAGCCGTCATGAGCCCGACCGAGAGGAGCCCGGTGAACTGGAAGTAGAAGAGCGAGAGTGGCACCAGGTAGCCGAAGACGCCGGACAGGTTGTTGGGCATGTTCGCGTTGGTCAGGCTTGGGTCGAGGATGCGCTTGAAGTAGACGAGCGAGGACTCCGACGCGGCCTGGTGCGAGAAGACCGGGCTATACTGGATGTACGTTCGCCCCTTTGAGTGCTTCAGCTTCTCCAAGTTGGGCCGCTCGTTCTGGTTCTGCGGGTACTCGTACTGATCAATGAACTCGCGCAGCGTGTTGAAGTGCGGGTGCGGCGTCGACAGCTCCTCGTAGATCTCCTGTGTGCGCAGCTGCACGCTCGCGTGGGCTGTCGTGATGGCGGGGTGCGAGGCGATGAGCAGCCCGAAGTCGAGAAACCGGTCGCCCGCCGCCGTGGTCGAGGTCTCCGTGACGTAGTCTGGAAAGAGCACTCGCAGCACCTCGTCGCGGTCGTAGTACGCCACCTCCTTCGTCTGCAGGTTCACCTCGGCAATGACCTTCATGTCGTCGTAGGGCACCATGAGCATCTCCGGCGGCCCCATCAGCAGCTGCGCCACCCCCTCCTTGTGCAGGGCGCACATCTGGCACCAGTTCAAGAACGGAGCCGTCACGCACACGACCCCCTCCTCCGTGCGCAGGTAGCGCTGGATGGCGCGCAGCACGTCCTCGCCGACAGCTGACGAGGTCTCGAAGGCTTCCGTGATCTCGTCCTGCGTCGGCAGCTCCAGCCCCTCATTCAACTTCACCCACACGGCGTCGCGCGACTGCAGCTCGTCCGGGCTCGGCAGGAACGCCTCGACATCGCCGTTGATGCTGATGCCGTTCAGCACCCACAGCGGCTCCAGGCCGTGCGCACGCATCTGCTGGACGTGCTGGTGCACCAGCGTGAGCAGGCAGTCGGGCAGGCACGAGTGCAGGAACCACAGCGGGTCGGTTCGCTGCAGCTGCGCGCGCAGGTTCGTGATCATGAAGTTGCCGTCCACGGCGATGGTGACGTAATTCTCCGGCTTCAGGCAGGCCTCGGGCGGCACGAAGGTGGCCAGCGTCGTCTGCCGCAGTAGCCGCTTCTCCATCAGAAACTCGTATAGGGTTTGCTGCGGTGCGAGATCGCCGCCGGGGTCCGCGTCCATGTAGCCGGACATCTGCGGACCGCCCATGCCGGGCACGCCCATCATCGGGTCCATGCCGTTCATTCCCGGCGGCCCCATCATGGACGGGTCCATGTTGCCGCCGTACATCCCCGGCCCAACACCGCCCATCATGCCATTACCGCCCGGCCCCATCATCGGGCCGCCACCCTGCATCCCCTGCGGCGGCGGCACCATCATCATGCCCGGGCCCGCCATGCCGGGGCCCCCCACGCCGTTGCCGCCCATCGGCGGCATGCCCACCCCACCACCACCTCCACCACCCATCATGTTGGGCGGCGGCGGCGCCTGGCGCTGCTGCTGCTGCTGCTGGGGCGGCGGCGGCGGACCCTGCGGGGGTTGCTGGTGCTGCTGCGGTGGGGGCGGAGGGCCCTGCGGTGGCGGCTGCTGCATCTGCGGCGGCGGCACCGGACCGCCCACGTTCGGCATCGGACCGCCACCGCCGGCGCGGCCGCCATGCGGCATGCGGCCGCGCCCGACCATCGGACCGCCGCCGCCGTACTGCATGCCACCGCCACCGCCGCCCATCGGCGGCTGTCCCTGCGGCGGAGGCGAGAGGTTCTGCTGCATGTGCGGCGGTGGCTGCGGAGAGCCCCAGTTGCTATTCATGCCGGACTGCTGCGGCGGCGGTGGCGGCGGGCCCATCTGCTGCTGCTGCTGCTGCTGCTGCTGGGGCGGGGGGCCGTGCTGCTGCTGCATGACCTTGTTCACCCCCATCGGGCCGCTCATCATGCCGCGGTTGGCGCTGTTTGGCGCGCTGCCGCCGCCCATCATCGGCGGGCCATGCTGCTGCTGGGGCGGCGGCCCCTGCTGCATGCCCATGGCGTTGTTGAGGTTCTGCATCCCACCCATGCCGCGCCCGCCGTAGCCGCCGCTCCCTTGGTAGTGCTGCTGCTGCTGCTGCTGCACCGGGGGCGACTGCATGTGCATCTGCTGGTGCTGCTGCGGAGGCGGGGGCTGGTGCATGCCGCCACCCCCACCGCCACCGCGGTACCCACTGTTCTGCGGCGGCGGACTGTCCATGTCCGGCCCGCCGTAGCCGCCGTCCTGCATCATACCCTGCATCGACTGCTGCGGGCCATTGTTGGCAAAGCTCGGCGACGGCTCCATGTGCGGCGGCGGCGGCGGTGGTGCCGAGCCGCGCAGGTTCGGCGTGTAGTTCATGCCGCCGCCCTGGTTTCCGCCGTAGTAGGACGTCTGCTGCGGCGGGGGAGGCGGGGGCGGCATCTGCTGCTGCGGCGGCATGCCGCCACCCATGTTGGACGGGCCAGGCGTGCGCACACGGCGGTTCATGCTGTTCGGCGTACTGCCGCTCCCACCCTGCTGCTGCTGCGGCGGCGGAGGTAGAGGGGGCTGCTGCTGTGGGTACGGCGAGGTCTGCATGCGTGGCGCGTACTCGTTGCCCATGCCACCGCCCATCTGCGGGTGCGGGGAGGGCGACATCATGTGGGGCGGGGCACTACTGTTGTTGCTGCTGTAGCCGCCGCCACCGCCGCCGTACATAGGCGACGTCGGCGCGTTGCCGCCACCGCCACCGCCACCGCCGCCGCCGTACATCATCTTGTTCATGTTGTTTGGTCCGCCGCTTCCACCGTGCTGTGGGGGCATACTCCCGCGTGGGTTGCCGCCGTCGTAGCCGGAGTTGTGGTGAAAGGCGTGCAGGTGCGAAGGCGGGGCGCCCCCGCCGTTGGCGTAGCCTTGCTGCTGCTGCTGCTGCTGCTGTTGCGGCGGTGGTGGAGGCGGCCCTTGTTGTTGCTGCGGCGGCGGTGGAGGAGGCGCCTGCTGCGACTGCTGCGGCTGCTGGGGGCCCTGCCCACCGCCACGGTGCATGCGAGGAGGCATCGTCCCGGGTGGTGATCAAGAGCGCCTACGTTTGAGTTTGTGTGTCGGTGTGTTGGTCTGCACTTGCTGCCCTCTGCGGACAGCCGGCTCGTTGCAATTTCACCGAGCGCGTCCACTCAACGACAAGAGGGAAAGCAGAAGGTCAACAAGACACGCTCAGCCACGTGCCTCACCGGTATTCCTATGTACGCTCACGAAGTCTGTGCGTGTGTGTGAATGTCAGAAGAGTGGGATAACAGGCGTGTGTGCGCGCGCGAAGGCGGAAGTGCGAAAATGCCACGCGCCTGACCGTCTCGTGCCCCTCCCCGTCGCTGACTCGACGTGCTAGTCGCCCTTCCGCGCCGTGCTCGAGCAACCAACACGGAAGACAGAAAACAACAAGAAAGGCAAATGGGAAGTGAACAGGGATAGGGCGCTGCACTCGCTCGTGACGTCAAGGATAAACAAAGGGATGTGAGGGAGGAAGAGGGAAGGGGGGGACGCCTTCACCTTCGCGAACTGACTGCACGCGTGGGAGAAGAAGGGGGAGAGGAGAAGGGGAGTGGATAGGGATATCCCTGTGGAGCTCGGCGCAGACGTTTGCGTGAGCGTGTGTGAGAGTTGGCTGTCACGTGAGGCGGAGCGTCGATTGATCGGCTCCTTCGCCCCAATCGTGTACACCACGTCTCTCTTACTCCTTCCGCGTGTGTGTCTGTGGGTGAGTGGGGGGGGGGTCTGCTCGCCTGTCCCTTCTCCGTCGCAGCGCCGTTCGCAACAGCAGGGGTGCTGCGCAAGGCGGGAGCAAGGAAAAGAAGGAGAAGGACCGCACACTCCCTGCGAGCTCGCTGCACACGCGAAACAGCACACAAACACGACACGGTGCAACACAGAAGAACGGCACGGGTGCTGCAAATCTAGGGAAGTGAGCGGCAGAAGGTGCGGGGCAAGCGCTTCCTCTTCCGTATGTGTGTGTGTGTGTGTGTGTGTTTGCGTCGCTTCTCTCTTTTCTTTTTCTTTTGTTGTGGTGGCTGACTGAGCTGATTTCGGGGGGAGGGAGGGAGGGAGGAAAGACTTGAAGATGGGATGGTTGGACTTGTGACGGCGGTAGATGGCCACGACGGAGACAGGGAGGGTGGGAGGGAGAGGGGCAGCGAGGCGATGAAGGGCCGCTCAATGTGCAATCGTGATGGGGTGCGTTTGTGTGAGAAACGCCAAAGAAGCGGTGGCTGCGCGGGCCGCTCAAACGCACGCACGCGCGCGGTCCTTCCTCGTCGCTGGGGTGCTTCGCTGCGCCTCGTCCCGCCTTGCTCGTGTTGTCTCTCCGACCGCGCGGTCCGAGGCCACGCCGCGTCGCGTCCAAGTGCAGACCGTACACGTGCGCTTGTGTGTGTGTGTGTGTGCAGAGAGCTGGGGGTGAGAGCTAGGGAGGTGAGGCAAGGGTGATGACTGCGTGTGCGCACACGCGTGTCGGCGCGCGGTCGAGGCGTGGCGGAACACACGGTCGCCGCCCTTGGAGCACGGAGTCAAGCACAGCGCAGACCCACTCTCACGCTCTCGCGCACTCACACACGCGCGCGCAGTGCGTGGTGGGAGAGCCGGGGGAGGGAAGGGGGGAGAACAGGAAGAAGCGGAGGCAGCAGCAGCAGGGAGGGAGGAAGATGGGAAGTAAGAAACACGGGAGCGAGCGGTGCGTGTGGCAAGGCTGGCAGCGAAAGATGACGATGAGTGATGTTTGAGTGTTGAGCTGCTGCAGAGTTCACGAGACACCGTCCAGGAGCGTAAAGGAGGGGAGGGAGGGAGGGGGAGAGGGAGGAGGGGGGAGGGGGGTGGAGAAGGCAAAGGAATCAAAGGGGGAGAGACGGGGGCTAGACGTTTCTCGACTGAGCGGGGTGAGTGTGTGTGTGTGTGTGTGAGAGGGGGGGAGAGGCGGGAGAGGGGTGGAGAGGGGGGGAGGTGTAAGACACAGACGAGACGGTGGCAGGCGGCAAGCACAGCAGCGTGCGACGCCAGCACCAGACAAAGCGCGGAGTCAGCTCGATGGGCGCGTAGAAGATGAATGGAAGGTGATCGAGTAGGGCGTGGAGGAGGTAGATCAAAAGACAGGCATCCGTCACGAGAACATGTGACTCGCCTTCACGACGGTGCGAGGCCAATGCGCGACGCCAAACTGCGCCGTGCACACACGTACGGTGTCCAGGAGTTTCGACGCCCACAACGAACCGTCCGCCGCGAGAGCGTGTGTGCGTGTGCGTGTTTGTGTTTGTGCGTCGGGGCGTGTACAGCTGGAACGTGCGCCTCCGCTGCGCTTGCCAACGAGGCCAGTGGAGGGCCGCCACAACACAGAAGAATCCCACAGTCGCGCTGATCCCTTCCCCGTCTCGAGGGTGAAGAGGTGAAGCGTCGCCTCTGTTCATTTGCTTGTTTGTGGGCACATTATACTTGATGGAAAAGCGCGGCCTCGTACTGATTGTCAAACGCTGATGACCCTGTCCATGCCCACCTCCGCCGCCGCCCTTCCCCGTTCATCCAAGCCGCCTCGCCTCATCGCTACACCCCTTCTACCATCTTCTCGAGAACAGGAAGAACACAGCAGCGACCAAGATGACGGAGACGGAGGCAGCACACGTACACGTACACACACACAGGCACACACACATCACCCGAGTCGCACGTCACGTGGAGGGCTCGCGCGGCGATGCGCGTGAACACCAACACCACCACAACCACGCACACACATGCGCGTGCATGTTCCACTTCGTTGTCGTCCTTTAAAAACAAAAAAGGGAAAATCGGCCACTCTGTAAAGCCGCTCTGCTGCACGCCACAGTAGAGAAACCACAAGCCACCGTGAGCGAGCGCATGGGGGGCGTGGGGCGGAAGAGGGGAGGAAGGGCAGGCTCGCGGAGTGGAGGTGCCCAAAGGTAGACCCAGCATCGAAGCGCAGGGCAGCACCACATACACCACACCCGACCACGACAAACGGAACAGAAAGGAGCTGAGGATGTGAGCAGCCTCCGCACAACGCCGCGTTGAAGCACACGGAAGAACGAAACCACGAGCACACTTTGGTGTTCGTGCACCCAACCACCACGGGAGGGTGAGCCCCAGAGAGAGAGGCGACGCACCACGTTACCGCGGCGGAAACAAGCGCAGATGCCAACACGCACCGGCGGCTGCCTCGTGCTGCCCCCCCCGCCTCACTTGCTCTTCTTGCCAGTCGTGGCGGCGGGCTTCTCCTCGTCCGCGGGAAGGGCGACTTTTTGGAAGATGACGCGGCCCTCCGCCAGTCCGCCGATCTTTGTGCCGGGTTTGACGATGCCGAAGGGGAAGTTGGCCATGTCCGTGCGCGCCTCCGCCGGCACGCCGAGGACGTCCATGATCTCCTGCGTCTTCTGCGGCATCACGGGCTGCAGAAACATGACGCAAACACGCAGCCCCTCCATCGTCACGTACAGCACCGTCCCGAGCCGTGTCGGATCCGACTTGACCAGCTTCCACGGCGCGTTCTCCGTCACGTACGCGTTGAGGCTGCGCAGGACGTCAAAGATCGCGATGAGGGCGCGCTGGATGTCGGGCAGGCAGTAGTAGTGGTCCACCGTCCCGGCCAGGTTGTTGAGCGCGGCGATCAGCGTCTTGTCGCTCTCCTTGTACTCCGCCGGCTCCGGCCACACCCCATCGACGTTGATCTTCGGCGCAACGCAGCGCGAGACGAGGTTGCCGAGAGTGTCGGCCAGCTCGCCGTTCAGGCGCGCCACCATGTTCTTGTCGCTGTAGTCGCCATCATCCTGGAAGTTCGACTCGCGCAGGAGGAAGTACTTGAGCGCATCGATGCCGAACTCCTCCGCCTTCTCCACCGGGTCGAACGCGTTGCCGAGCGACTTGCTGATCTTCTTCTTGTCCTTGGTCCACCAGCCGTGGGCGACGAGCCGCTCCGGCAGCGGCAGGTCAGCCGACATCAGAAACGCGGGCCAGTAGATGGCGTGGAACTTCAGAATGTCCTTGCCGACCACGTGCGCGTCCGCCGGCCAGCGCTGCAGCAGCGTGAAGTCGTCGTCCCGCGTCTCCGTGCCGTCTGGGGCGACGCGGATGAGGGCGGAGGTGTAGTAGTTGAAGAGGGCGTCGAGCCACACGTAAATGCAGTGGCGCTCGTCGCCCGGCACGGGAATCGACCAGTTCAGCACCGACTCCCGCTTGCGGGAGATAGAGAGGTCGAAGAGGCCCTTCTCCACCTGCTTCACCACCTCGCGGCGGCGGAACTCCGGGACGATGCAGTTCGGGTTGTCGTGGAAGTACTGCAGCAGCCGCTCCCGGAACGCGCTAAGACGGAACATGTAGTTCTCCTCCTCCACCCACGTCACGATGTGGCCGCTCTCCAGACTGATCTTGCACGGCTTGCCGTCCTTGTCCACGCCGTCTGTCACGTTCTGCGCCGTCAGGAAGGACTCGTCGCTGACCGAGTACCAGCCCTCGTACTTGCCGAGGTAGATGTCGCCCTTCGCTTCCAGCTTCTTCCACATGGCCTGCACAAGGTCCTCATGGGTCTTGTTCGTCGTGCGGATGAAGTAGTCCATGTCGTAGTTCATCTCCTTGAAGCACTGCTTGAACTCGTTCGACACACTCGTCGTGAACTCCATTGGCGACACCCCCTGCTTCATCGCCGCCTCGGCCACCTTCTGCCCGTGCTCGTCCGTGCCCGTCATCACAAACACCTTCTCGCCCTTGACGCGGTGGTAGCGGCCGAGGACGTCGACGATGAGGGTGCTGTAGACGTGCCCAATGTGCGGCGACGCGTTCACGTAGTAGATGGGCGTCGTGGCGAAGAAGGTCTTCGTCTTCTTGGGGCTCACCTCGTACGTACGCGGCACGCGCAGGAAGTCGCCGCACTCCTGCACCGAGAGCGCGTCGAAGGCGGAGGCGATGAGCTCCTCGTGCTCCGCCTGGAAGGCCTTGAACCACGCCACGAGCCGGGGCACCTCCTCGGCCTGCGCGGCCGGCAGCAGCCCACCCTCGCACAGCGCCGGCAGCAGCGACGAGAAGAGAACGCTGTCCACCAGGAAGGACTTCCCCGACGGCGACCCCGCTACCGCGACGACGCCGCTGTGAGCGGCCAGCGTCCCATCCAGCTTTGCGAGCGCCGCCTCGGCCTCGCTCGTGATGCGGCGCTGCGTGTAGAGCGGGGTCAGCGCGGGCGTTAGCACCGTCGCCTCCCACTCCAGCCACTCCGCCTCACCCTCCTGCGAATTGTCGCCGGGCGCCGGCGCCGGCGCAGCAGCAGCGGCCAACTGCGCCTCATTCCAGAGCAGTCGGGCCGACTCGTTGCAGCTGAACAGCGGCGCCTTGGACTGGGGGAGCTGCAGAAAGGGGGTGCTGTACGTGCTGTTCAGCATCACCTCGAGCGGCTTCTGCACAAACATGGCACACAGCACGGTCTTGAGGGCCTGGTGGTTGGCCTTCTCGGTGAAGAACTTGAGCATGGTTCAGCTGCCGTCCCTATTTTCCTGTTGGGCCACTGCAGGGCGTGTGTGGGTGGGTGGGTGGGTGGGTGGTCGCAGGCGCGAATCCAGTAACGAAAATGAGAAGCCAAAAGACGATGGACGACGTGCAATCAGTTAGGGTTTGGAGGGAGAGGGGGGGAAGTGTGCACGGTATGGAGCAGAAGATGGTGCACACCGGCAGCTCTGTATGTGTGTTTGTGTTTGTGTTTGTGTGAAGGTGGGTTGGATGTGAAGGCGCACGTGCGTTACTTGAATAGGTTCTCTCTTTTCTTTTGCTTTTCTGTTTGCTTGTGTGTTTCGAGTTCGTCGGCGGTATTCCCTTGCGACACGGGCGGATGGGGGGGTGGGGAGGGAAGCGAAGGTGAGAGAGCGCGGTGGTGGCGAGAGTGGAGGTGGTGCTGACGGGAGATGGCAGGGCAGCACAGGGTGAGCGCGCACGCAGATGGCAATGAGGGAAACTGCAGCCGGCACTGTGAAGTCGCCTCGCTGCTCCTCTTGCCACGTGAAGAGCCGCACCGCCCATGTGTCAGTGTACGCGAATTCGCGCCACTCAAGCATCGGGCACCCTCACTGTGGGGACGAGGAGAAAGTACGGAAGCCGCTGCTTCTCCGTCGTTGAGCTCGTCGCGGCGGCCGCCGCCTGATGGCGACCTCGCAGCGCGAAACATGCGAAGAGGGACGCTGGAAGCTCTTACTTCGCCGCTGCACCGCGTGCCAGAACCCTCTTCCTCTCTTCTCTCCCGCGAACTTCATCGACTGTCGATGGGCATTCGAGGGAGGGTGCAGGCAGCAGCAGAATTCGTCCGAGTGGAAGCGCCACACTGCCCTCCCCCCGCCCCTTTCCGCTGCACCACCTGTCAGTCTATGGCGTGCTGTTGTTTGTGTATGTGGGTGCTTCTGGAACGAACATCACNCTTTCCGCTGCACCACCTGTCAGTCTATGGCGTGCTGTTGTTTGTGTATGTGGGTGCTTCTGGAACGAACATCACGCACCGCTCACGCAGAGCACTCAAGTGAACCAGAAAGCGCACCACGCGGAGGAAGACGAACAAAGAAAAAAAAAAAAGGACCAACACGGAGAAACAACTACGTTATGCTACTCGCCCCTTCATTAAGACGGTCTGCGTTCTTGCCAGACAGATCCAAACACACACACACATATACACGCATACGAGCGCGCATTCAACGACGCGCACCTCACCCACGAGTGGTGCTGAAGCAAGCTTCACCACACCAGGGAGGGGGGGTGAGGAGCCACTACCAAGACGCACCTCCACAAACCCAAACGCAAACACACATACACACACACGCACACGACGTGGAAAACAGAAAGACACCAACCCACGCCGCCCCGGGGGGAGCGGGGAGGCCTCAAAAAGCACATAAACTAAAACGGAGGAAGGGGATGGGGGGCGCGTACGCCCACGACGAGGGAAACGACACAAACAAAGACACTCACAAGCGAAGAGAAAAAGGAAGAGGAACGTGATCGAGCACAGGAGGAGGAGGAGGTGGGGCCGAGGTGGGGCACCAGGATTGGAAGAGCAAAGCACACGCACCGACACACAAGCAAGGGAGCTCAAAAGAAAAGGAGAAAAGGGCTAAGAGACTCTATAGTGGGGGGGGGGGCACACACGAACACGCGCACACGCACACCATCACACAGCGTGGCAAGTACAGCGCTGCTCCGCGTGTTGGGGTGGTGGTGGTCAAGCTTGCACGGTAGCTCAACGCTGCTGCGCGGCCGGCGTGGCGCCGAGGCTAGTCGTCGCCGTCGCTGCCGTGGCATCTGCACGCGCGACGTCGAGCGCCGACCCTTGCCCAGCACCGGCAGCGGCGTTCTTCGAGACGCGCATGTGCACCGTGTGGTTCAGCTTCGCGAACATGGAGTCGAGCGGCGCGTAGTGGATGAAGGAGGTCTCCCAGAACTTGTACTTGGGGTCGCGCATGAGCTCCACAAACGTGTTCAGCACACCCCACGGGTGCGGCTGCACAATCACCGTCTTCTCGGCCAGCACGCGGGTGATCTGCTCCTGCACACACGTCTGCGTCAGCGCCTCGACGGACGGGCTTGGCAGAAACAGGTTCAGCATGATGTTCGCAAAGAAGTTCGTCTGCAGGTTCGGGAAGCGCAGCTGGTTGGCGCACGCACCGAGCAGGTAGTACCGCCGCTTCGTGTTGAGGCGGCAGCAGAGGAAGCGGAAGCACGTGACAACGTTCGACCGAGCAAAGTTGGCCGGGATACGCTTCTCGTGGGTGCGCAGGTACACGATTGCCATGTGCTGCACCACCGCGTTGATCAAGCTGCGCTTCGTCGTCGTCTGCGTCAGCTCGCTCAACAGTTCCGTCAGCACCGCCTCGCGGATCGGCGCCTCATCGCTGCTCACCATCGCCTCGAGGCCGGCGAGCAGCTGCGGCTGCAGGTTGAAGGTCGTGAAGGTCGCCTTGATGCACGCCTCCTGCACCGACGTGTCCACCACCTCCAGCATCGACGCGTCGGTCGAGTCGACGTGCGTGAACGGGTCAGGCAGGCGCCGGTCCGGCGGGAAGGAGCAGAGCACGGTGTTGAGCAGCTGCACGCACGACAGCGGGATCGCTTCGCACAGCGGGTAGTGCTGCGCGATGAGGAAGCGCGGGTAGTCGTGCAGCAGTACGAGCACCAGCTTCAGCAGCGACTTGTAGAAGACGAGCCCGTTGGGCGAGATGCGGTTGCCCTTGATGAGGAACTTCACAAACATCATCGCGCCGGCGAGGAGCTCCGAGTAGCTCTGCCACATCGACGAGTGGTTCATGAACCGCGGAATGACGTGCCGGTGCGCGAGGATCTCCAGCCACCCGAAGACGAAAGCGGGGTACTCCATCGGCGCGACGCGGCGCAGGAAGGCCTGGAAGGCGCTCGTGAACTCCGCCGACATGGGCCGCGACGTGGACGTCTCGAGGCGGTGCAGCGAGTAGACGAGGTTGCTCAGCAGCCGCACGTACGGCTGCTGCTGGAAGACGGGGATGAGCGCCTCGTCCTCGGCGAGCGTCCACGCCGGCGCCGGCCGCGTCTTGGCCACGACGTTGTGGTGCTCCGTCAGCACCCGCATCACCGCATCCAGCAGGCGGCGCAGCAGCGTCGTCTCGGCGCGCAGGTCGTGCGACGACTCGTTGCGCAGCGAGCAGCACTGCAGCAGCACCATGACGAGGTCGATGAAGCCGTCGCACATGACGAAGGGCTTCGCCGTGTACGGGGTGCGGTACCCCGGCGGGCCGCCCGGGCGCTTGCCGGCAAGCGTGTCACCAGTGATCGTGCCGTCAGCCCGCTCCATCGCGAGCATCGTGTTGGCGTAGTACTCCACACAGTACGCGACACCGAAGCCGAGGAAGACCTGCAGGTGCGTCGTGTCCAGCATCCCGCGCTGCTGCAGCGTCTTGACAAACTCGACGGAGGGGATGCGCTTCTCGGCGTAGCGGTGGCCCTTCTGCGACCACGTCGCGATCCAGTCGTTCATGAGCTGCCGCACCTCCCTCTGAAAGTCAGGCACCTCGCCGGGGCCGGAGAAGGTCACGGGCACGAGCAGCTTCGTGACCTGCGCCGGCACCTGCTTGCTCAGCGGCGGCTCCGTCATGTACGATGGCAGCGTCTGCGCCGGCGCCGGCGGCGGCTGCGCGGCGCGGGGGGCCCGCGTCCGGGCGATCGTGTCAAGCGCCACGAGCGTGCGGCGCAGGTCCTTCGAGGCGACAAGCTTCTCCTTGATGATGACGTCCGTGATGATGTCGCCCGCGAACGTGACGTGACTCGGGGCGCCCGACGTGAGCGCCTTGGCCAGCGCGTCGTCGAAGTCGTTGCACTTGAGCAGCCGCAGCCGGATGAGGTCGGTGGTGAGCTTGGAGAAGGAGTAGCAGTGGCTGTGGCGCAGGAAGAGCCGCGTGAACTCGTCGCGGTTCATCTCCTCGCCGCACTCGCGGCACCGCTGCAGGATGCGAAGGAAGAGCTGGTGCAGCGCGGCCGAGATGCGCAGCGCCTCTTGCTGCCACGCCGGGTCGTCCGCGGGGTTGGGCACCCCGTCGGGGTTCGCGGCGGCGGCCGCCGCAGCGGCAGCAGCAGCGGCAGCAGCAGCCCCAGCGTTCTTGGAATTGCTGTTCACCTGCTTCACCAGCCGCTCCGTCGACGCGGCGAGCGACATGAGGCGGTTCAGCATCGGGCTGAGGAAGTACGGACTCGACTGCTCCGTGATGAGGCTCATCAGCAGCGCATAGTGCTGCCGCAGCGTCGCCTGCGTGTCCTCAGGCTGCCCGGGCAGCCGCGCCGGCGCGGTCGCCTCCAGCTGCGTGAAGTCGATCGGCGCGGCCCCGTCGTTGGCGTAGTAGCGCGTGACGTCCTCCTCCACACTGCGCAGCACCATCGTGAAGAGGGCCACGGAGGGGACGCAGCTGTAGAAGTCCTCGTACACGCCGCGCTGCGGCGCCGGCATGCGCCCCGTAGGGACGAGCGACTCGCCCATGATGCGCAGGAGCTGCTCCGCCTCCACCTGGTCCGGCGGCAGCTGCAGCGGCTCCTGCCCCGACATCGCGTTCGCCTTCTCGCGAGCCACCTTCACGAGGCTGCGGCTCGTCACGGTGGCCGCCTCCTCCCCGACGGCGTACTCGACGGCGCGCATGCACAAGTCGAAGCTGTCGCGCACCAGCGTGTCCCGGATCGCCTTCTTATGCTCCATCGCCGTGACGGGCGGCAGGATCGCCTCGAGCAGGTTCGTCATGGAGCGGTGCAGCAGCAGCGGCAGCTCCTCCCGCAGCATCACGTAGCTGAGGCTTGAGGCGAGCGAGCGGGACATGCCGTCGCAGGCAACCAACATGTCGTCCGCGTACGGGTCGCGCGCGTAGTCCTTCACGACCAGCCGCTCCGTCGTCAGGGCCGCTATGGCGACGCTGCGCTGCATACAGTACCCCGCCGCCTCCTCCACGACCGACTGCAGTCGCACCACGAAATCGTAGGCGTGCTCGCGCAGCAGCCGCACCTTGTCACCGAAGGACGGGTCGCCGAGCATGACAAGCACGGAGTTGAGGGCGACAACAATGGGGGCGCGGATCGGCTTGTCCAGCATCTGCATGATCTGCGCCACCTCCGACGGCGGGCCCTGGGCCTTGTCCTTCGGCTGGAAGGGCTCGGCGCTCGCCTGCAGGGGGCGGGCACTGCTCCGCAGCGACTGCTGCATCGGCGGCGACGTCGAGGCTGTCGGTGGGGGCAGCTGCTGCTGCTGCTGCTGCTGCTGTTGTTGCTGCTGCGCGGCCAGGGTGGCGGCGGCGGCAGCGGCGGCGGCGTTGGGCTGCGCCGCCGTGTCCTCGTCGCCGATGCGGAAGTCGGGGCTCTCGCTGACGTTGATCTCGCCGTACACGTCGCGCAGCCGCGTCTCGGTGGACGCGTTCGAAGCGTGCATGGCCACGTACTTGGCCAGGTCCTGCATGGACTGATCCAGCGACTTGAGCAGCAGCTCGAGCTCGAAGCGGAGGGTGACGCGCAGGTGAGGCAGCGAGTACATCTCCATCAGCAGCGCCAGCTGCGCCATCGTCCACGGGTTCGGTGGGCAGAAGAAGCGCGACTTGGCGCAGCTCGTCAGCACACGCGTGATGAAGGAGACGACGGGCACGAGCTTGCCCTCGCGGATGCCCTGGCACAGCAGCGACTTGAAGTGCAGGTCCTGCTGCAGGATAGGGATGTTCTTCTCCAGCGTGATGCTGCCGAGCCAGGAGCCGAGGTTGCGCAGCAGGATGCGCTCGCTTGAGTCCGTGCCGATCTTCTGCGAGCTGAGCAGGCGGTGCACAGCGCCGATGCTGGCCTTGCGCAGCGCGCGGTCGAGGTCCTTGAAGTGCAGCTTCGTGATCAGATCGATGTACATGGAGTGGTAGTTCGGCTCGAGCGCCGCACGCTTGACGACGAGGTAGTCGGCAAAGTACTCGTAGTATTCGGGCCGCAGCAGCTGCGACAGCTCCTTTGCGTTGCTGTCCAGGTTGCGCACATCCGTGTTGCCGATCAAGAAGTTGATCTGCTCCTGAATCACCCGCGGCGGCGCCGTCACGTTGGCGTTCGTCACCAGGGTGCCGATGTCCAGCGTGTGCAGCTTCGTCGCGGCGAGGTCGGTGAACTTCTTCGACTGCGCCGAGGCGGCGGAGACGATGGCGGGGTCGATGGCGGCCAGCGCCTTGTTCGGCGACCCGGGCTGCCGCGGCGACGTCGGCGAGTTCGCGTCGCCCTGCTCCGCTGGCGAGGCTGCCCCGTTGCGGGCCGCCGCGTCCTCCTGCTTGATGCCGCGGTTGATCGCCGCGACGATGCCAGGCACGCGGAAGTCGAGGTCGCGCACGTAGCGGAGCGCGCGGCCGTACTGCGGCCAGTCCGGCAGCCGCGACTTGACCTGCTCCAGCGCGATGATGCCGTACTCCTCCATCGCGTAGTTGCCGGGCTTCGCGACGGCGGGCAGCAGCACACCCCAGGCCCGCTGCTGCTGGTTCGGCGGCAGCAGGTCCTTGGCGATCATCTGCCCGTACAGCTCCGCGAAGAGCTGCAGCTCCTTGCGGGGGTAGAAGCCCATCGCGGACGTCTCGTCGAACATGATGCTCACAATGCAGGCGTACAGCTGCTTGTCGCGTGGCACCGTGCTCTTCAGCAGCCGCTCCACCGTCGCGATCGCGGCGGCAGTGCTGCCGGCGGCGTACATCTTCTTGAAGAACTCGAGTGCCTCATTCTCGACGTCCTCGGGGAAGAGGGAGTCGGTGGAAGCGAGCAGGGTCTTGGCGCAGTCCGTCACGCTCTTCAGCACCTCCTTCAGCGGCGAGGCGAGCAGCGCATTGAGGGCGGCCGTGGCGCTCACGACGTACAGCTGCTTCTCCTGCAGCAGTTCCGCCACCTCTACAATGTTCATCGCCACGGCGAAGCGGTTCTCCGTCGCGTTGGCGCGGAAGTGCAGCTTGCCCTCCAGCGCGCGGTGCACCCACTTGTCGCTCTGCTCCCCCGCCTCGTCCATGCACATCCCCACGGCCGTCACCAGCCGCGGGCTGCCGCTCTCCGCCAGCACCCGCTTCGCCGCCGACTTGCACTTGAAGACAACCTGCAGCGCATCGAGCAGCCGCTCCGGCGCCGTCTCGGTCATCTCCGACAGCACGCCGATCATAATGCTCAGCCGGCCCTGCTTCTCCAGCACCGGCACGATGTGCAGCGACACCGGCTCCATCGACGGGCAGTGCGCCTTGAGCAGGTGCCTGATGCACGTGAAGTGCTTGATCGTGCCCGGGAAGCTGCCCGTGAAGAGGTGGTAGAGGAAGAGGAGGGGCAGCTTCTCCATCGCAGGCCGGAAGACGTCGTTGTCGAAGTCCTTGTCGCGGCTCGCCACGTGGAGGGCGGCCTCGACGAAGGCGGTGGAGCGCCAGAGGTCCATCTCGGCAGCCGTCACACCCGACGGCTTCGTGCCAGGCAGCAGCTCCGTCGGCGCGTCGAGGGCGAGCAGCTTGCGGCTCACCTTGTCCGGGTGGCGCAGCACGTACTCGAGCACGCCGCGCTGCCGCATCGTGTTCTCCCACCGCCCGAGGAACTTGTCCACCGGCGGGTACTCGTTCTCGGGTTGGAAGCGGTGGTAGGCGTCGAAGATGACGGAGATGTGCTTCGCGCGGAACGGCTCGCCGTCGGGCTGGTCGAGCAGCCGGATGACGAGGTCCCAGTTGAAGGCGTTCGGGCACCGCTCACTCAGCGCCTCGAGCAGCGGCATCGCATTCACCAGCGACGTCGTCCCGCTCATGCTCTTTGGCGAGTTCTTGCCCGACGCGGTCATGAGCGAGGCGTAGGTGCTGCTGTCGTTGACCGCCGAGCCGGCAGACGCGAAGAAGGAGAGCACCTCAGCCCCGTCGCGCTCCGTGAAGGGGTGGGGGAAGATGCTGAGCAGCTCGCGCGAGTCCGCCAGCGTCGTCACGCAGCCGGTGCCCAGCTCCCGCAGCACGCCAGCGACGCTGACGCGCGGCTTCACCTCCTTGCGCGGCTTCACCACGCGGGCGGTGTGGCACGCCGCGGCGAGCTGACCGTCCAGGTTGGCTGGGGCAAGACCAACCTGCCGCGAGAGCAGCGCCGCGGCCCGCACGCCGCCGTCGTCCTCCTTCAGCGCGGCCTGTGGGACGTTGAAGTCCTCGAGCAGCTCCGTTGCGGCAGCCTTCACCATCGCGTTGCCGCCGAGCACGAGCGCCATGGCCATCTGCATCTGCTTCATCGGCGTCAGCTTGAGGTCGCCGGCCATGAGCGCCGTCAGCGACTCCTTCGTGAGAGTCGCCGCGCTGCCGTCCAGGGCGCAGGCGACCAGCGTCAGGCCGTTGGGTCGACTCAGCGCATCACCGACGAGGCGCGCCGCCAGCAGGGCTCGCTCATCGCTGCGCGAGGTCAGCAGCGCCGTGCACGTCGCCTTGATGGTGAAGCGGTGCAGCTCCACCGAGCGGGCGCAGTGCTGCTCCAGCGTCGTCAGCGTCGTCTGCACCGTGTTCTTGGAGACGGCGCCGAGGATGTAGCGGATCGCCTCCCCCTGCGAGCTGCCAATGTCATTGACGCGGTCGTACAGCATCTTGACAGCAGCCAGTTGCGACGCCTTTGCTTTTTTTTCTTCCGTGTGGGTGCGAGATGTCGGGTAGGACCAGGTGTAGTGCTGCGCGGCCGCCTCACGTTGCGATTCTGCGACGCCTCACACGGTGTTGTTCGTAATTTTGCGGTGTCGCGGACGGCACGCGAGGGTATAAAGAGGGAGGGGGGCGGAGCCGGGGGCGAGTCAGTGAGTGCAGCCACGGAAGAGCGCTCGTGCGAGGCAGGCCTGCACGCCGGCAAGGTGGCACAAAGGAGGGCAACAACGGAGCAGAGTACACGACGCGTTGACGGCGAGCCGGAAGAGGGCAAGCCACACCACACAAAAACCAAACCAAACACAAAAAAGAAACTGTCGAGCCAGACACAAACAAGGCAATGAGCAACGTTTGGAGATCGGTTGAACCAGTCACACCAGAGACAGAGAGCCGAAAAGGCACAAGAAAAAACAGAAGAAGGGGGTGGGGAGCGCGCGCAGCCGCCGTGTTCCTCCTCTCCTCTTTCCTGTTCGTCCCGGCTGCTGATCTCGTGCGTGCAGCGTGCAAAGGAACACGCTCTGATCCTAGGTACAAACACCAACACACACACAAACGGACACACACACGCACACAGTTTTAAAATGAAAAACGGCGAGAAAGAAAAGTGAGTGAAACAAAAAGAAAGCGGTGTTGTGGAGCGTTCGACTTTCCGTGAGATCGGCCCTCTTTGTGTGCAGGTGCGTGCTTGTCGTACGCAAAGGGTAGACGAGGAAGAATGGGAAGAAGAACAGGAGATGCGGCCAACTTCCAGTAGTTTCACTTTACTAACACAAGCGGCCAAAGAGCCCAAGTGTAGAGACGCGAGGGGGGGGCAAGGGAGGGGGAGGAAGTGGAGTAGGCGACTGCGAGAAGCCACGTCGACTGCCCGACACGCGCAGACACGCACAGAAGACTGGGCTCGACGCACGCACACACACGCACACACACACACACACACACGGACACTCACAAGACGGAGAGAGAGCGCCACACACACGCACCAGAACAGAGAGGAAAAAACACAGAGAACGGGAACACAGAGTGAAAAAAACAAAAACGAAACACAACACGAAGCACGAGAGGAGGGAAGGTTGTGCGACCGACACAAGACTCACAAGCACTCGCACGCACACGCACACACACTCGCGGGTGGGAAATAGAATGGTGGGGCGGGAGGGGAATGGGAGACGTGTGAAGGGCAAGGAGGTTCTTTGATTCGACTTTGCGTTTTCGACTACGTTAACAAAACGAACTCGTGCGCAAACAGACACTGCGGCGCGTTCGTGGTGGCCAATGCGCGTGAGAAGGAAGGTGTGCGAGCACGCCGGTGCGGGGTGCAGAGAGCAAAAGGCAGACACACATCAAGCGCGGTGTGTGAGTACGCGCGTATGCGTAAGTGTGTGTGTGTGTGTGTGTGTGTGTACGTGGCGGAACAGAAGCCGTTGTAAGCAGCGACGCCAAGTGAACGCAAGCCGGGAAAGTGGGGCGGATGGAGAGAGAGAAAGATGTGGCAGAGAGCGGGGGGAGAAGCGTCCTTTGCTCGAGATACGGCGAGCGAACGCAGCACGAGTCCGACAATGAGCATGTGCAAGTCTGCGCGCGTGTGTATGTCTGTTTGTGTGTATGCTCTCATGTCGTTTTCTTTGTTGTATTCTCACTTGGTTCAGATACATCTCCGAGTTTCTGAACGTGCGCGCGTGGATGGGTCTCGAAATCAGCAAAAAAAAAACTAGCACGATAGGTAGCGTCGCTGCCCCCTCCCCCCCGAGAGTGACCGTAAGGTAAGTGTGGGCTGAGGAGACAGGATGCAAAGGCCAGAGCCCTCATCGAGGAGAGCGGCACGTGCTCTCTGTCTTTTCATCTCCCAGACTCCCCCGCCCGCCCGCACACACACACACAAACACAAGCACATCACTTCCATGAGAAGCTCACCCCGGTGAAGAAAGCAAAGGAGCGACACACAAGCAGTAAGCAAGCCGATAAAGGAAAGAGAGCATGGCAAAGGGGGCCAACGGCGGCACAGCGGCAAAGAGCAGATGGACGGCGTATACGCTAGCGGAGAGGGCATCGAGAAGCAAAAAAAAAAAAAAAAGAGGCAGTGACAAATGGAAGACGCACACGCGTCGCCCACCATCGCCAGACGTAAAACAAAAAAACGAGAAATCGAACACACAACAAGAAAAGAAGAAGGAAGCGAGAGACACGCAAGGAGAAATGGGAAAGCAACAGCACACAGTACGACGCGGCCTGCGGATGACGACGCAGGAGCGAATGGGTGTTGCTTGGTGGCAGAGGATGAGGTGTGCAGACGCCTCAGCTCGTGGTTACCCGCGAGGTGCGGCGTCTTCGGTGCATGTACCGCAGTCTCACAGCCGCCCCGCTGTGTGCAGCCTCACCGCACCGGACCGTAGTCCTCCATGAACTTCAGGGTCGCCTCCCAGTTCACGACGCCAGCGTCGGAGCCGAGGCCGCTGGCGACGAGGGCGCCGACCGCGGAGCCGATGCGGCATGCCTCGACCTCCGACAAGCCGCGCGCGAGCCCAGCGATGAAGCCGCCGCAGTAGGCGTCGCCGCACCCGGTTGTGTCGGATGCCTGCAGCACGTAGGCGGGCACGCGCTGGAAGCTGTCGCGCTTAATGAGGTACGACCCGCGCACGCCGTCCTTCAGCACGCACGTCTGCACCCCCAGCGCGAAGAAAAAGTTGGCGACCTCGACGGGGTCCCGGCTGCCGGCGATGTACGCGGCCTCCTCCAAGGACGGCATGAAGTAGTCCACGTAGGGCAGGAGCGGGGTGATGAGGTCAAGCGTGCTCGGGTTCGGGTGGATCATGTCGAAGCAGGTCACGACGCCACGCGCCTTCGCTGCTGCGAGCAGCCGCGCGCTCTGCCCCTTGTCCATCGCCTCCAGCAGGCCTGTTCCGCCGTGGTGCAGGTAGGTGCAGTCCAGCACGCTGTCGAACTCGTCGTCCGTGACGTACAGCTCGTCTGAGGCGCCGCGGTAGTGCAGGCACGGCCGCTCGCCGTTCGGGCGGATGGCCAGGATCGTGGCCGACGTGTCGCGTGCGGTGCTGAACTGCATGAGCGAGCAGTCGATGCCCCAGCGGTGGTAGCAGCCGAGGATGAAGTCGGCCTTTTCATCCTTGCCGAGGCAGCCGACAGCCGCCGTGCGGATGCCCAGCTTTGCCGCGTTGAGGTTCGCCGCGGCGGCCGTGCCGGCGGGGTTCATGCGGATTTGCTGCACAAACTCCACTCCGCCCCCGTCCGGCACCTTCACAACAGGCCGGCCGGCGATGTCGAGCACCGTCAGCCCCACGAACGCGGCGTCGTACTTGGGCATCTTCGTTGATGCTGTTGTCGAGAGCGACGTCGCCGGAATTCGGTGGAGACCAGGTGAAAAAAAGAACGCACTGCAAGGCAAGCGCCAAGGCGTGGCTCAAACTGGACCGGGGAAGAGGCGTGGAAATGAAGAGGTGAACTTATGACGGCAGTGACGCACGTGTGGCGGTGACAAAAGAAAGGAGCTGGGTGGGACTGCCGCTGTGGGAGGGAAGTTGGGCTATCTGTGCGCCAGTGACGGCGGACGTACGCAAGCGGTGGTCGCGTTGTCGTCGGGCACGAGAGGAGCAAGAAGGAGAAGGGCGTGGGCGCAGAGGCGAGAGTAGTCAAGAGAGGCGCACCGTGACGGGCACTCGCGAGGTCACGCACATCACCGACGCAGCGCTACCGCGATACGTACGTTGCCAGCGTTGGTGGTTTTCTTTCTGTGACGTGCACCACAGCCCGACGCCAGCATTGCGAGAGTGTTTTCTTGGTAGCCGGCGTGTGGCAAGCCCAAGAAAACAAAGGCTTGTCGAGGTGTTTGTCCCACACCCTCGTCTTCCGCCACTCGATGCATGGACGCAGCGCCTGTGGAGCTCACTTGCTACTGTTTGCATGTGTCCGAACACGTGGATTGCTTCACGCGCGGGTGTGCCTGTGCATGTGTGTGTGTGTGTGTGTTTGAAAGCAGGCGGAGGAGGAGGAAGCTCCGGAGAACTGCATGGCGCAGCACAGCGCATGCGCGCAGGAAACACGGAAGCCCTGTCACTCGACTTCTCACCGACATACGTGTGCAAAGACGCGCAGAGAGAGCGGGACGTCGCCAGACACACATACACACCCACAAACGCGTTGGGCGAAGACAGAAGAAAAAAACGTAAAGCAGCCACCACCGCAGAGCGGGATCACACTCGAAACCGTCAAGATACGTCAACAAACAGACACACACACAACACGCAGGAAAGGCCCCCGCCGCTCTGAAGCAGGTCGAGGCATGTTGATACAGAAGCAACCGCGCACGCGCTCGCGTGGCACGCACAGGCACCCTGCCAGTGCTCAGCAGCAGCCGCTGCTGCCGCCTCCCGCCGCCCGATTCGGGTCCGCAAAGGCGTCGTCGTCAAGGGTGATCGGTTGATTGCCTCCGCCCCCGCCGTACCGCTGCGACCGCGGCGGTGCCACACCCGCGTAAATCCGTCCCTCGCCGGGGGAGTTGAAGCCGGGCGTAACCGCCTCCCCGTCCTCCGTCACCACCGTCAGCCCGCGGCGTCCGCGCGCGCGTGATGGGGTGCGGCCGCCGGCATACCCGTCGCCGCCACCACCCGCGCCGCCACCGCTTCCGCCGATGAGCCCCGCCGCCTCGCGACGGCGCAGGATCTGCGTGGCCATGGCGCTGAAGACATCGGCCACAGCTTGACCCGTCTTGGCGCTAGCAAAGAAGTGCTGGGCGCCGAGCTCCGCCGCCATGGCAGCCCCCTCGCCCTCACTCACCTCACGCTCTGCCGGCGCCGCGTCCGCCTTGTTGCCACACAGCACGAGCTGGATGTTGCCCTCGCCCACCACCGCGTAGAGCTCCTTCGCCCACGTGCGCACCTTGCGCAGAGTGTCGGCGTCGGTGATGTCGTAGACGATGATGGCGCCGTCCGCGTTGCGGTAGTACATGGGGGCCAAGGCGTGGAAGCGCTCCTGCCCTGCCGTGTCCCACAGGGCCAGATCGACCTCGCGAATCGCACCGGGGGCGCTGCCCGCATCATTGATGGGCACCGCTTTGGAGCTGTACATGCTCGCCTGCACCGTGCTCGTCTCCTTGTCGTCGAAGGTGTTCTTGACGTACCGTGAGATGAGCGAGGTCTTGCCAACGCGGCCCTCGCCGAGGAGGACCACCTTGAAACTCAGACCCTTCATCCCCCTCCAGCGGCCAACACAACCCGACGCAGTAGTACCACGACAAGACGATCTACCAACAGCAGCAGCCGCAGTTGCAGAAATGGCTTATCCACTTGGTCGTGCGTGAGCGACAGTGGAAGGCAGGCCGATGGAACGGGCAGGAACGCAGTATGAGGAGCAACACAGAAAAAAAAAATGCGCGTCGGCCACAAGCCCAGCGCCCCTTCACTGCGTTGTTTATTGTACTTTGCTTGTGTGTTCTTGAGCTTTATGTTCGCAAACGGAAGTTGGTTTGTGCGTGTGCGTGTGTGAGGAAAAATGCGCTAGAATTTCTTGAAAAGGAAAAAGATGCACCGCGAGCCTCTTTGTGCCGCACTCGAGGGCCTCAACGAAGCTGCGCTGCGGTGGGTGGAAGCAAAGGACGGGCAAGTTTGAAATGAGGTGTGTGATGGTGTGTGAGGACGGCGGTGTAGAGAGGCCATGAAGATGAACACACACGGTGGGACACCTGAGGAGCACCATGAAGACCTCGCGAGTAACGGTGGCTGCGCATGCGGCGGTGAGCCTAAACAGCGCCGCAGAAGTTGTGCCGGTCAGCCTCAGAATCGCACACACACACACACACACACATGGAGCACACCTTGTCCTGCTCTGCTTGATATCTCTGTTTTTTTTTTCCTCTTCTCGTAGTCCCGTCGCGGCGTTGGCTTTCAGCAGTCAGAAGCAACGGGGCTTCGCTCTCCCCGGTGACGGTCCGCCGTCCCAGGCTTTGATCGTTGGTGAGCTGCGCACGGAGCAGCGTTCCGTAGATGGCATGCACTCCCTTCTCCTTTTTGCGCGTGCGTGCGTGTATGTCGTGCGTGCATGTGTCTATGTCTCTATGCACGCGTGGCGGCGAAGGGCGGTACGCTTGCGTTGTGGAGTGCCATCCATGAGCACCCATCGCCGTACCTTTTCTTCCTGCGTGCTGCCTCCGTGGAGGGGGAGGGGGAGGGGGAGGGGGGGGGCCAGAGTGGCACGTCAAGAGAGAAGAAGGGAGAGGGGCAGGTGAGTAGGCGGGTCAGTGTACCCCTTCCTTTGAGGCCGCGTCTTCGGCGGCGGGCGACGGGGCCACGGGCGTGGCCATACGGAGGCCGTAGTGGTGGTACAAGGTGTGCAGCATCGTCTTGCAGTGCTCGACGCGGGCCGCCGTCTGCTCACGCACCCGCAGCTGCTCGTCGAGCTGCGCCTCCCACGCCGCCAGCCGCTCCAGCTCCAGCCGAGCCGACGTCGTCGACCCCACAGCGGGCTCGCCGACTTCCGTCAGCTGCACCTCGGCGCTGCTAAGCGTAACAGGGCCGTAGACGTCTTCCTCCGCACGCAGCTGGGCATACGCGGCCGCGGCGTTGGTGACGAGGTCCAGCGGCGGCAGCAGCACCTCGACCGGCCGCACCGCCGCCTCAGCTGTGCTGTCGGCGAGGTGCGAGCTCTGGGTAAAGCTGTCTTGCCGCCGACCGTGCGCGGCGCGCTCCGATTTCCCGCGTGCCGGACCGCTGGAGGGGCTGCGGCTGCGCTGCCACTGCTGCCGCTGGAAGCCCAGCACCGCCACCTCCGCTGCCAGGGCGGCCTGGAGGGAGTAGCGGCCCGCCATGTTCTCCCGCACGCGCGCCTCCTGCACCTGCTGCGCCTCCACGTCTAGCAGGAACCGCAGCTCCTCCGGTGCCACCATATGGGGAGCCACGTGACTACGGCGCAGCAGTCGGCGCCACGTCTCCGTCAAGGTCGCACGGACGCGGTTCGCGCGGAACGTGGAGAGGGCGCGGCTCAGCCCTGCGACGGATGCGGCGAGCGAGGCGCTAGAGGGCGACGGCTGCTGCTCTGGTAGCAGTGTGGAAGACGGGACACTGGCGCGAAGCTGACCACGCTGCACGGCGCGCTGCCACCGCGCTGCCTCCCCGCCCCCGCCCTTCGTCTTGTGACGCTGCAGGGCGTCGTCGCTGCTGTCCGCAGTCGCCACGGCAGCGTCCGTCGACAGCCACGTGGCATCGTCCTCCTCCAGCGCCTCGAGCACCTCGGCGGCGGAGACGCCCACCTCGTCGTAGCGCAGAAGGAAGGCGACGAGCGAGCCAGCCTTGGCGAGGCAGTCGGCTGTCATCCGCAGTCGCGCCTCGGTGGCCTGCACGTGGGCGAAGCCGGCGAGGACCTCCTCGTACAGAGCGTCGTGCTCCTTACGGCACAGCTGGGCGTCGAGGGGGCTGTGGAGGCCGAGCTGCGTGGCCTGCTCCGCCTGCCGCTGCAGGGCGTGGTGAAGGCGGTTGAGCGAGAGGCTCAGCAACCTGCGCGCGGCCATCAGACGACGCACGTGCAGCGTCCCTCTGGAAGGGCCCGTCGACGGCGTCGCAGCTGCGCCCGTGCTCGACGCAGGCCCTAGACACCGCTCGAGCTGCGCGAGTCGGCCCGCTATGGTGGCGCTCTCGTCGAAGCTGACCGGGGGCCAGACGCTGGCGTGGCCGAGGCGGTGCAGCAGCCGCTCTCGCGCTGTCGTGGCATCGCGCGTGTCTTCGATGTGGTACTGCAGCAGAAACGCGTAGCGGCGGTTGAGCTCCACGTACTCGGCCACCGCCAGCAGTCGATACTGCTGCGTCAGCCACAGCAGGGCAAGCAGGAGCTCGTGCGGCGATGCGCTGAAGGGAGTCTGCAGGTAGAAGACGTCGCGACGGTAGCCGACCTGGGCAAGACAGCGCACCACGAAATACCAGTCAGCGATCGGCAGTGGCGTGCGCAGGCGGCCGTCATACGCCTCGGCCAGCCCCACTGCCGCAACCGCGGCCCCTTGCTGCCCCACCGACGCTGCCCGCTCGCTTCGGGCTTCGCTCACGGAACTGGCCGGGGCTTCCCGCTGCGCCACGCGCGTCGCGCCGCCTGACGACGGCGGCAGCAGCGACCACAGCACGCTGTCCGGCGGCAGCGGGTCACACGCGCCGCGCGCGCGGCGCTCCGCCTCCGCCTCACCGGGAAAGCGCCACAAGAGCCGCACAGGGGCCTCCCGGGCGACCGGGTTGGTGGGCACGTCGTCATCGGAAGACGACGAGGAGCCGTACACCACCTCGTAGGCATCCTCTGCACCACCCGTGCACACCTCCGCTTCTTGCGCTGACAGAGGACCGCGGTCGCGGGAATGGCGGCGGCCCTGCGAGCGGAGACGGTGGTGGCGGCGGCGGCGGTGGGCGTCCAGCACGGAGAGGCAGTAGAAGACCGCGTTGAACAGCATGCGCCACACCCCATTGCGGATGAGGACCGTGGCAGCCGCGAGCTCGGCGGCCGAGGTGGGACCCGGTGTGTCTGCGTCGTGCAGGCGCAAGTACGCCTCCAGGCCGACGAGCAGCGCCTCGACGTCCTCGGCACCCGAAGGCGCCGGCGTTGTCACACCGCCTTCACTTGGACGCACGTCGCAAAAGCCAAGCGCGGCCCACACACGCACCGCGACGTGCATCAAGGCGGGAATGCCGTGAGTGGAAAGCGAGGGGGGAAGCTCAACCGCCGCCCGCGCCGGCGTCGCGCGAGTGGCGGGAGAAGACGAGGGCGGGGCCGTGCGCGCAGGAGTGGGTCGACGAGCATGGGCCACGGTGCCCCACGTGCGGGGAGCCCCTCCCGTCTCCTTCAACCGCGGCGGGCGAAGCGGGGACGGCGAGGCGTCGGCGCCTTGGTCCTGCTGCGGCGGCACATGTTGCTGGCGCACATGTTCCTGCGACGCGGATCCGGCGTCCGCCTGTGGTGAAGCAGAAGAACGCACTGGAGTTGCCCGCATCTCGGCGTGCGCGTCCTTGACGGCGGTACCCTGGAACTGGGCGTAGAGGGCGGCGAGACGGTCAACACCGCGCGAGCCCGTCGACTCCGCAAGGTCGCGCGAGCGATGGGCATGGTCATGATGCACGCCTTGGTCGCCAGCGGGAGGGGGCGTATTCGTTTCCAAGGCACTCATCGTTCCGGCACCGGCCGTGAATGCCGAGAAAGGCGGCAGGGCTGGCGGGTGTAGACTGCAGGAGCCGAGGGAGGGCAGCGTCTGCGTCGTCTCCAGCGACGCTACGCGTTCGTGATCGCCGCGGTGTGCACGCGAGAGTGGGATGGGTGTGAGTCGCGACGAGGCGAAGCTGGCGTCAAGCTGCTCTGTCACCGATGCCGCCTCGCCGACTCGCGTCGCCGCCACACGCGCGCTCCCGTCGTCGTCATCCTCGAAGGGCTGAACGAGACGCACTGGGGGACGACGCGGTGCCACTTTCCTGCTGTGCATCAGAGGCAAATGAACCAAAAGAAAGAAAAGCGTAGTTCTGACACGGTGCGAGAAGTGCGTGATGCACCCTTTGCTTGTTCTTTCGGTCTTCCGCTTCCTGGACTTGACGGAAAGGAGCTGTAGATGAGGACGACTGAAGAGGGAAAAGGGGAAAGGGGGTGGCGTGTGCCACAGCACGTGCCTGCCACAGTCAAGCCTCACGATTGGGGTGTAGCTTAGCGGCTGCTGTTCAAGTGTTGTCCGGCAGGTGGGAGTTGAGTAGGTGATAACCAGCCCGCACACATACACACACGCGCGCTGGACAGTAACGTGGTTTCGAAAGGCCGCACACAATCTATGGATGCGGTGCAGCCGCGTGCAGTCGGCGTGGTGTGTACGCCGCTGAGCATCCCGCGATACCAGGGGGAAGAGGAAAACGCGAAAAAAGGAATTTTGTCGAAAGACTGGCATCACATTTGCTTCTGGAAAAAAGAAGGGCGGAGTCGTTTGATGCACGCGTCCAGCTCACACTCTCACGCCCATTTCTCTCTCTCCTTCGCTGGAGGGAACCCTCTCAGCATAGCCCGGGGTGCACTCCACCAGCGCGCGAGTGAGGGACGTAACGGGGCGAGTGGCCATGGCGAGGAGGCACCATCTGCTGGTAGAGCAGCATGTGATGCGTCCTTCGAAGCCACGAGTTTGCCCTCTGTGCACCGCCTTCGGAGCTACACGAGCTACCAAAGACGCTGTACTCTGTAAACGTTATAGTTGCACATGTTTGTCGGCGTGTCGCTCGTCTTTTCAGTGTGGTTGATGCGTGTTTGTTTGTGCGTCTTCTTTTTTTGTGGTGATGGGACGGAAGAAGGTCACGGCGAAGGAGATGCCGGGAAAGATGAAGAGGGAGAGAAAGAGAGAGCACAACGCTTCGAGAGCGAAGACGCCACCCACACGCGGAAGAAGAAGAAAAAAAGGCAAGAGAAGCGGCGAGCACGTGCGTGACAGCTGAGAAACGAGGAAAAAACAAGCGACACCCGAAATCACACGGACACCACCAAGTACACGCCCAGAAATTTCAAAAAAAACGCAACACTTTCAGACACACCTACACACACAAAAAGGGGCACACCCTAAAAAGGAAAAAAGGGCGCATTGGAGACGCACCACCGCGAGCTCGCTACAGTAAAGATACACAAGCACACACACACACACACACACACACACACCAAAAAGAAGGATTTGCGAACGGTCCCGCGCCTCTGTGATAGAACAATGCACATCGTCACTGCCTGCGACGGCGAGGAACACCACGAGAAAGGGAAATGGAGGAGACCGCGCGAGACGAAGAAGTCGACTTTCGCGGCAACCTTGACGTCACCGCCCTGTCCCGTGGTGGACGGAGCCCCTCGCGTAGCCGAGCACGACGGGCGTGAAGCCGCACTTGGCGGCAGCATGCACGCGGCACGGCGGTCAGAGAGCAAGAGGAAGGAAAAGGGAAACAGAGCGAGGCGCCGGCATCTGTCACGGTAGCAGCGGAAAGGAAAACCCGACTGGGCGCCGCTTGTTTTCTCTCCTCTGCGTTTCTTCCGCGCTTGCGCTTGAGTTTGCCCCTCGCTACTTCAGCCCAGCATCGCACGACGCGCCGCGCACGATGCGGGAAAATGATTTTGCCTGAGCTCACAGGCGGCAACCAGCACAGCAGCGAGCACTGGAGCCGCCTCGAAGAGCCTGACGACTGCAGCGACACGCTGACGAGCACCGAAGAGGCGGGGAGGGGGGGAAGCGGAACAAAAGGGTGGAAGGGGGAAACAGAGAGACAGGGCGCGTCGTGGGGGGGAGGGGTGCGGGCAGGCACACAAGGCGCCCATGAGGCAACACGAGAAAAAAAAACGTGAAAGATTGCGACAGAGAGAGAAGGCCACACTTCAGTTCTGTTGTTCTGCTCCATAGACACAGAGCACTCACCAGCCAAAAACAGCAAGACGGAAAAACCAAGGACACAAGACCACGGCAGCGCTCACGCTACACGTGAAAGGAAAAAGGGAGAGCGCGAACAGTTGGTGAACCACAACGAGAGGAGAACGGGAAAAAAAGCAAACGACCGAAACACGAGCAAGCAGCGTGACAGCGAGACAACGGAAAGGGGGAAGAAAAAAAGGCAGCACGGCGGAAACACACCTAGAGCAGGAGAAACGTGCGAGGTCGAGAGCGTATGTGCGCACGACTCTGTGCTTGATGAGAGGCTGCGGCAGCCCATTTGGATGCTTCGTGCTTGCCGTCCCCCGGCAACAGCGTTCAGGTGCATCAAGAGCGCACGAGTTGGGATGGGAAAGAGGGCCGGGAGCCGTGAATCGACGCACACGAAAACAGGCTGAAAAGCAAAGGCGTGTAGTGGCACCACAACACTGGAAGCATCCGTCCGCGCCAGAACGAAGGGCAGGTTGCATCACCTCCTATTGACGTAGTCCAGCAGGAAACGTGTGGGGAGATAGATCGAGGCCGTCTCCGTCCCTCGCCTGCTCTGTCCTTGAGCCTCTACAACAGGCGCGGGCACACACATACGCCCATCTAAGTGAGCGCGTCGGCGGAAGAAGGGACTACACGTGCGAACGAGAAGGGAGAAGCGACGTCATGGGGCACAACGCGGACGCGGTGCGTGCGAGCATTGCGCCAGGCGCTACGGCACAGAGAACAAAAAAAAAAGGAGGAGCACTGGGGAGAAAAGGAGAAACGCGGGAGGAGAGGGAGAAAGGCGAGGCGGCACCACGACCAGAGCTGAAGAAGGCGACAACGCGACGAGCAAGGGCGGTGAGCTCCTTTTTGTTGTTGCTTTGGAAAACCAGTAACAGGTGGGGTGGGTCGTGATATGGAGGTGGGGGGAAAGGCCAAGAGGGTCCCAGAACGGCGCAGGAGAAACAACAGCACAAAGAAGACACAGCCGTGGTGAGCAAAGGACAGGGGAAAACAAAAAAGGGGGCAGCTATACGGTCCCGCTATGATGACATAAGAAGGGGGAAGCGGCGTGGCGTCTGGGTACATCGACAATCTCGTGCGGAGGCACGTGCGGGAAGAGCAGAAAGGACGCACTTACAAGCGTGTTCTCGCTCTCTCTTGTTCTCCGCCCCTCCCATTGCTCGCAAGACGTGAGCAACAAGCGATAAAGAGAAAGGCATATATTGAGGTTAAGAGGACACAAGGATATTGCTTGAGGAAGAAAAAGATATATGCTACCGCCTTTTTTGTGTGTTAATACGCTGATTTCTGACACGAAATACGCTTTTAACGGGTGTGTGAATGGGGGTAGGGGTAGTCAGCGGAAAGGAGGGGGGCCGGGGCGGCAATGCACCCCAACAAGCAGGGGTCACTCATCAGTGCTCTGTCACGAAGTCGCCGCCGTGATCAAGAGAAGAGGGGCGTGGTAGTGGCAGACGTGGACTCGGAGCCTGGAGACGTGCAGCACCCATAAAACGCCCACTGGGAAGCACACACACTACACCAGCAGAAGCGAGAAAACAGACGAGAGCATGAATCGAAACGCTCTGCTCACAATCAGGTGGCGAGCCGATGAAAACCGTCCGCACACGTACTCACACAGAAACAGAACCGACGCTTGTACGCCCAGGTCACACATGCAGCAAGACAAACGCATGCTGCGTGGTGTTTCTTGCTTTTGGCAGGAGTGCTCATCACGCTACACACAAGCGCCGATCTCGATGTGCTGTCATAGCCGTCCCTTCAGCGTGCCTTGTCTTGCGGTTCGAGCAGGCTAGGCGAGGTGCAGGGAAGGGAAAAAAAAGGGGTACCACACGAGATGGACACAACCTAAACACACAAAGCGACAGGTAAACGCGGGTAGAGGAAGAGCGGCGCGGAGCCGGCAAGAAAAGGGAGCAATGGTAAAGAAGAAAAAAAAAAGGACGCCAAGACGGGGAATAGCACGGAGAGCAGATCGGGGGAGGGGGTGGAAGGGGAGCCGAAAAGGGGGGGTGGAAGTCAACGCACAAGCACAAAAACACACCACCGCGCCTACAGAATAAAAGAGTTTTTCATCTCGGTTGATTTCTGGAAGGAGTCAACGCAGAGCTGTAAAGAGGCACGCACGCACGTGGGTTGCGCAGTCTCGACGCTCGCACACACACACACATAAAGACACACACGCGGAAAGAAAGGCAGAAGGAAGGGGGAGTGGGGGGAAGAGGAAGGGAGGAGCTGCAAGAGTGAGGAAGCGGCGTCCACAAAGGGCACGGAGGACGTGAGAAGGAGGTGACGTGCCAAGACAAGAGTGCAACGAGAGAGAAACGTTGAAGAGCGTTCGCGTGGTCCTGGGTGTGTAAAGGGGAAAGAAAATGGCGCGATTGGGCACGCGTAACTGGACTGCCGCGTTTGTGTGGGGAGTCTGAGTTGGGCAATGAAAAGGGAAAGATGAGAAAGCGTGCGCGCAATGAGCGATGATGGTAGAGCGAACGCAGGCGGCACGCACTCGGATTCGACAGTGCAGCATGGGCTCGACTAGACGCGAGAGAAACAAGGGGGGTGCAGTAGATCCCGTTGAAGCACTGAGGATGGCACGCACAGGTATGACCTCTGCTTTGTGAAATCGTCGTCAGTACGTCGACTGCGCACCGCGCACTCAAGCAGCAGAAGAAACACGGCGATATGAAAAGCACAAGAAAGCTACGAGCACAATCACACGCGAAGACAAATACGCAATCACAAAACTGGCACCGCGAAAAGGAAAACAGCACAGAAAGCTCCCCCCGCGTGCTATGAGATGACGCTTCGTTTTTGGGGGGTCGCTCGTCGCTCTCCGATTTCCACCCGGTGGGGCAATGGTCGCGAGTTGAGGTGTGACCCACAGGCGAAGCATACAAGCACTCTCACACACGCCCAGGGGACGCACATCAACACCAGCAAAACAAAAAAAAGTACGACAATGGTCGCGAGCTGGGGCCCGGAAGCCACAAGAAACAAGAAAAGCGGAGGCGTTTTGCGGGAGACAGCTTCGACGAGGACAAAGGTGATGCCATGAAGCTGTGAAAGCGGAGCAGAGCTTTCCTTGCCTCAGCCTTCGCGAAACAACGTTGAAATAGGTGTTTCGACGTGGCCGCGGCTAGCCTGCCCGCTTCTTGGAGCGGGCCCTGTTGACAGAGAGTTTCGGGTCCTGCATCGCTCTTTCCCCCTGCGATCGTGCCTCTGCCCGCAACGCGCCAGCTTCGCTTCTCGACAGCCATGAATGATGTCCGTCGCGAGCTGCAACTCACCTTAGCGAGCAGGCCAGGTTTTTTGCAAGGGCGACAGTTCCCTTCGCTCACCCGCGTAGTCGCGCCAGCGAGAGAAGTGTTCGCAGGGAGGAGTGATGAAACACAACGTAGATGACCTCGTGGAGAGAAAGCGCATCGCCGTGAAAACGCACATACACACACAAACACACACACACACACTTACAGACAGTGAAGAGGCCCCTCTCTTCTTCAAAAAGGAATAGACACGACGAAATGAAAACTGGCGCCCAGAAAGAGAAGCAGGCTGGAAAAAGCAAAGAGAAGAGAAGAGCAAGGGTGTACATGCGTTCAGGGCCGCCGTTTGTCTGTCTTTTCCGGTGCGGAGGAAAGAGATGCACAGAGGAGTTTCAGCTGGCCAGCGGGGGTGTGGGGGTGAGAAGGTGGGAGAGTTGTTCGCCGTCACCCAACATCGCCGCTGCTGCTGTTGCTGCTGCCGAGGAAATGAATGCCATGGGAAAGAGGTGAGGGGAGCTTGTCAGGGCTCGCGGGTACACGTCACAAGAAAAAACCCGAAGAGAGAGTGAAGCAAAGATGCGAAAGAAGAAAACACATCACTGACCACCAGGAGAAACAAAAAAAAGAGAATCTGAGAAGTGCCGGCAAGAAGGCTGGCATCGACAAGAGAAAGCGCCGCGAAGGGAAAAAAAAAGCGGAGGGAAGTGCGCAGAGTCGTGAAGCTGCCGGGCGGAAAAAAAAAAGCACACAAGCTGGGGAGGCAGCCGTTACGCTGGCACCTCGCCGAAACACGTGAAGACGCAAACAAACGCACAAGCACGAGCTGAAAAAAACAAAAAAAGAAAGCAGCCTGGGGCAGTGGAATGAGAAGCGACGTAGAGGAGAGACGGGCGGTGCACAAGACAGCGCTTGAAGGAGAAACAGGGCACAAAAGATAAAGGAGTCGGTGGGGACTCTTCCCGGAAGAAAAGGAAGGCGCCCGGAGCAAGCGTGCCAGTAGATATACGAGACACCGAGTCTCGGGGATGGTCCGGGAAGGAGAAGGAAGAAGACGGAGGTGACGAAAAAAAAAAGGGGAAAGGGTAGGCATGTGGTGCTGCATCGCGGTTTCTAGCTTTCAGGACTGTGCGTTTTCTTGTGTCTGTGTGTGTATCTGTCCGCGTTGCTGTTGTGATGGCGCTGGCAGAAAACGAAGTGCGCATCTAGCTCTGGTGAGGTTTGGGCAGTATGTGTATGTTAGCCCAGCCCCTCCACGCGCACGTGCAAGCGACGCTGCACCTCACTTGCACCGCCACCACTCTTCTCTTTCTCCTCCCGTCTCCCTGGCCACTCTGTGTCGGGGAAAGTGCTGAAAGGAGTGCGAAGGGGCTTTGAGGGCTGCATTGTTGTAGGTCCCGTTTTTTTCTTTCGCGCTTGTGCGTTTTGGGTGGGGTGCCCGCTGCAAGCGCACCTCCACCCCGTGCTGTCTTTCCATTTTTCTCGACTGTTTCTTCGATGCGCACCTGTGCTGAAGAAGGCTGAAATGCAGTGGCAGCGTTTTCTGAATGTGGCACCCACAGAAACCTATAAATCTACGCATGCGTACGACAGCGCACGTGCTCGCAGCGAGAAGCAGGCGTACAACACGGGGAAGAAAGTGAGAGAGGGAGAGAGAAGCACCGAAAGCGAAAAAAGCGAGGGAAAAACTGAAGAAGGCAAAAGCGACCTGCCGAGACGGGAGACAAGAAGAAGCCAGCTGGAGAAAAAACAAAAGTGACTGTAGACAACACCAAGAGTTAGTCAAGTAGCGCATACGCGAAGAGCGACGAAAAGAAAAGAAGAGGAGGAAGGGGGGGGCAGTGTCGATCCATGCACAACACGACGAAAACAGGGGGGGAAGCAAGGGGAGGCGAAGCGAAATAAAACACCACGGGACAGAGAGAGCCGAAAACACGAAAGAAAAAGAAGGGCGGCTGAAAGAAGGCCAGAGGACAGTGACGCGTAAAGAAAAAAAGGACACAAAAACAGATGTGGCACACCCATCCACACACCCACAAGCACGCGAATGCGCACACACGTACACACGCACACACAGTCTACCGAAGTGATGAGAACGATGGAATCCCTCTTCACGTTGCAGGCTCTTTTTTTTTTTTTGAAGCGTCTGACAGATTGCCCTTTTCACGCGTCCTTCTCCGGCTACGTACTTGCTTTTCCCTCGCGGCGCGCTTACTACTCCGTCATCGCACGTTGGCGCTTCGCGATCCCAACGCCCTCGTCCACATCTGTTGTCGCACAGGGAGCCGCGCGAGCTACCAAGGAGGTCCTTGATGCTGATGCGCATGCTCGTGTTCTGTCTCCGTTCTCCTTCGCATCGCGACATGGAAACAAGATCGATATTGCTCTCGTTTGTTTGGTCGCGGAAGGGGGTGTGGCGAAGAACAGGGCATTTGCTACGGCACACCAACATCACACAGGACTCCTCGTGTGAGCGTGCGTGTCGGCGCGGGTCTGTAGGCGGCCGAGTCCAAACGTGCGGGTGAGGGGGGCAGGGGGTACGTCAGCAAGAGGCGAATCACACGCATGGGCGTGCGTGCCAGTAGGCACGATGCGAGAGACGAGACGAGAGACGCCCGCGAATTGTCAGGTGTCCGCTTCGTTGTTGTTGAAAACGCGGGAGTGGAGAAAAGCAAACGAAAAAAAGAAGCAGCAAAGCAGAGGAAGTCAAGGTCAAAATAGTGAGCACGGAAAGAGAGATATATGTACGTAGTCAAAGAAAGCACAGAAGAGGCGTAGGGAAAGAAAAAAAGAGCACGGGGAGTGGGCAAAAGCCGCAAAGACACAGTGACGGGAAAAGGGCGGGCGCCAAGACGATCATCGAGAGAGAAAGACAGGGAGGGTAGTGTAGGGAGGCACGCACACACACACATTTGTACATGTGTGCGTCTCGCTGGCGTATCAACGGAGAAGCAGAAGAAAACAGACCGCGGCGTGACGCAAACACACCTTCAAAACAAACACAGACACTGTCCACGTGCATCGCAGCACTTAATTGTGTTTACTTAATTACCGAGGCGGACAAGTGAAAAGGGGGGAGAACAGCGCACTAGAGACAGGCAAAGGGGTGGCCGTGACGTCGTGAACAAAAAGAAATGTAGTAACCAGGGGTGACAGCGAGGGATGTGTTGACGTGCGGGAAGGCTGGCACACATCGAAGAGCGCCTCTGCTCGCCACCCCCCCCCCTACCTCAAACTTCTTTTTTAATCGTCCAGCTTCCCCGTCACGTACACAGGATATACCTTGCTCCGTCAAAACTCGTCGACATTTGCCCTCCACCCCACACGTGGTGCTCCGTCGCTTGGGTTACTTATCCCCTTCGAGACGTCCCCTTTCTCCCTCCCACCGCAACGCTACGCCACATGTGGGAAAGGAAGCTCTGCAACGCCGTCCGTGAGGCTGGCGGTACCTCGACACGCGGGCCAGGCCAGAGAGCGGCAGGGCTGGGGAGCGACGAGGGCGGACTGGGAAGCGTCCGCACCGATCTGCACGAGTCGAGGCGCGTGAGCAACAGTGGAGGCGCAGAGGGAGCCGCTTGAACAGTCTCCCCTCCTTCGGGATGATGAACCGAGAAAGGGCAGTCGGCGCCTCGGTAAAAAGAAAAAATACGCACCCTGGTGTGCTCCCTGGGCGGCACCAGCTCACTTGCGCGCGGGGACGGCGGTGCGGGTGGGGGCAACCCCGTACGCGCCGGGCGCCACGGGGGTGTTCGCCCCACTCGTTGCGACACTCATGCCGCCGTCGGTGCTGCTGCTCACACAGCCGCTGCCGCTGGTGCCGTTGGAGCGTGCTGCGAGGGTCGCGGGCGCTGCGCTGTCCACGTACCGCGGCGGAGCGGCCTTGATCGCAGCCGCGGCACTCTTCTCCGGGGCGGCCGGGTGCATGGCAGGGCTTGTGGCGCAGCTGGACGGGGCCGTCTCCGTCTGCGCCTTGGGCCGTACATCGTAGATGCGCAGGTGTCCGCCAAAAGCGCCGGGCCCACCCTGCGGCATCTGCGAAGGGGACTCGACGTGGGGGAAACCCGGAGAGTGCCCCAGCGGCGGGGACACGGTGCTGCTGTTCGGCGTGCGAAGGGCGCTGCGGTAGTCGGGGAATGCGGGAAAGGCGGAGCCGGCGGCGGGGTACGGCAGCGCGCAGGCGGACGCCTCGCTGCCGCAGAGGGCCGCCGCCTCGTACGGCGGCATGGCGCTCCTGAAGGTCATGGAGGCCGGCGTGCTGGCGTTGCGGTGGTTGATCTTCTGCGCCTCGGCGATGGCGTTGAAGTCGTCGTCGGTGACGTCGCCGACGGCGAGCGGGGTGACGGTGTAGCACGTGTCGCCAATGTTCACGGTGCGGGTCGAGGTGGTGACGGAGTTGAGAGAGCTCAAGAGCTGCGGTGGTGGCTGCAGGCGGACCTCGAACTCGCGGCAGATGTGAACGTTGTTGCAGTCGTCGAGGTAGCGGCAGCGGTGCGCGAGGTGCAGGCGGCAAATGAACTTGGCCGGGAGCTCCAGCACGTCGTTCTCGCCCGGCTCTGCCCGCTTCTCCGCCGTGTCGCCGGCGGACTTCTTCGGGACGTTGTGCACCAGGTAGCGCCGCAGACCGACGGTGCAGGCAACGCGGTCGGCCGGGATGAGCTCGTTGCTGCCGCCGTTGCCGGTGATGAGGATGTACTTGAAGTGAGTCGTCAGCATCGTCGTGTCCTGCGGATCCTGATGGAAGCGGCAGCACGTCGGCGCGCTCAGCGCCTCATAGCGGAGCTGCGGAATCGCGGAGGGGACAACGTGGGCCTGGCGGCACCACGCGTGGCGGCAGCGGCCCTCCAGAAACGCGATGCAGAGCGATGGCACGGTGCCGGGGGTAGAGGTGGCGTGGGTGGGGACAAGCAGGTGCAGCGGGACGCGCAGCTTGCGGGTCATGGGGTCGAGCACCCAGATCCACTTCTCCTCTTCCTTCTTGTCATCGGAGCTGGCGCTGGAGCTGTGCTTCTCGTCACTCACCTCGGCCGTGGCTGCCGGGCTGCCCTCCTCCGTTGTCGCGTACCCGTTGCCGAGCTCGACGCCGCCGCCGTAGAAGCACTGGAAGTTGTCGCCCTTGCCCTTGGGTGTCAGGGAGTGCACCGCGAAGGAGGCGGGCTCTGGTACCTGGGTCATATAGCTCATCCTCGACAGCGCGCACGCAAAGAGGAAAAGAAAAGTGTGGGGAGTTGGCAGCGGGGTGAGCGAGACGGCTGAGTGGACGTGTTTGAATGCGTTTGGTTGGGTCAGTCGGTTTGCGCGGCGGCTCCTCGTGCGTGCGGGCGCGTTGCAGTGGTGCGAACACGTGCAGAGAGGCAGAGCAAAAAAGAAAAGTGAGCAATGGAAACGTCTCAACCAGTCCACGCTGTCTCGCTCAATGAGGAAAGAAGGCGGCGAAAGGGGTCACTGCTGACTGCGCGTGAGAAGAAAACAAGCTGCTGCTGCTACAGAGAGACGCGTGGCAGACAAGCACGACACACGCTGTGCAGTGAGGGATGACGGAGCACAAAGGACAAACCGGAGTGATGAGGAAGGAGAACGAGAGGCGGGGACGGGGGAGCGGGGGGACGGGGGGGAAGGAGAGCGAAGAGGAGAAGCCAAGCACACAGAGGCCAACGGGAAAAGGAATACTGACGAGAGCGGCGGCGATGAAGGGGCGAGTGATAGTGCAAGCAAGAAAACAAAGTCAGAGAGGTGAGAAGACGAATAAAAGAAGAGAAATACACACAAATCTCTCTCACGGCTTTTTTTTTTCTTGACGTTCTGTGACGCTGCACCGTTTCGTTGGCTGCGGCTACTCACGGGAAAGCTCCTTCCCCGCTCGCCTTGCCTCTTGCCTATGTGTGTATGTGTGGTTTGTGATGCTGTTTGGGCACTTGCTACCTTCGTTGCCGTCTAGTTGATAGACTCCTCTTTCCCCTTCCTGTCGTCCCTTTGACCACGAAGGTTCGACACGAATCAAGAAAGGAAGCGAGAAAAAAAAAAGACAAGAGAGTGAGGGTCACTCGCAAATGGTCCCTTTTTTTCCTCCTCGGTAGGGTTCAATTGCGTTAGTTAATCCGGCACGTTACTTCCTGGAGAAGATGAGATGGGTCGAAAAGCAAACGGTGCGCTCGCAGGGAGTCTGCGAGAACACGAAAAGGGGGAAAAGAAACGGGGGGGTAACAAAGAGGTGAAGTAAAGCGAAACCTGGCGCTTGTCGCAGGAAAGACAAGGAGAGTGCCACAGCGGGGAGGGTGAAGGCAGAGGAGAAAGGAGTCACGAGGAGGGGACACGTGAGACGTCAGGGACGGGCAACGACGAGGCGGAAACACACCACCAAAGCAGCTTTGTTTTTCTTCTTTTCGTGCGACACCACAAATCCCGGTGTTCACGGACTCTTACACAGAGGACGAGATGGGGGCAGAGGTGTCTTTCGGATGGTGACTGCGGTGAGCGCAATGCTGCGGACGGGCGCCACTGTATACGAGGCGACGGAAGAGGAAGAAGAGAGTGGGACAGCGGAGGGGGGAGCGGCAATGTGGGCTGCAGTGTCAGGTTACTCGATTTGTGGGTGGTTGGGTGTGATTCTTTTTTTTTTTTCGTCAGAGAGATGGTGGTCTATCGCACTCGGTGCATACGCAGCGTTCACACGTTGCGCGAGGAGGAAGTGCAGGCAGGAAAGGAGAGGAGACTAGAAAAGGGGAAGAAAAAGGAAGAGCAGTAAAGGAGGCGTGTGGGTAGGCGTGAAACAGTGCGCTCGTGTAGACCGAGGGGACGGTAGAGCGGATCGGAGGGAGGCGGAGCTCGACGGCGAGAGAGGGGCTAAAGGCGGGCTGTCAAGACTTCGAAGCGCGAAAACGAGAGCTTTGGAAATGATGCGTGGAAGAGGAGGGAAAGGGGGGGGGGCGAACACAAGCAAGAAAAGGCGAAAAGGCGCTGAAAGTAATCTGCGCAGCAATGCGGCAGTACGGGTTGACAGGGCGGCGAGAACCGGGTGAGCGAAGGAAGTGGGAGAGGTGGCACGGGCGTGGTTGCGACGAGTTCCAGCCGGCACGGACAGGTGCGTCAGCAGTCGGCAGTGATTCGCAGGCGCGCGCACGAATAGGCGCAGGAGTACGTGCAGCAGCGCATCAATCAGCGCGATGAGGTGAGGGGTGGTGATTTGTTCAGGGGCGGAGGATGGTGAAGACACATCCACCACGTAGTGCGTGCACACAAGAGACGCACAGGTCACGCGCAGAAACAAAAAGTGCAAGGAGTGTGGCGTTCGCAGAGCGTAGTGGTAGCCAGCACGCGGTTTTCGACAAGGCGACGGAAGTGTTTGTTGAGGTGAGCAAACGAAAAAGGCGAAGATGGAGAAGTGGAGAGAGGAGCCGTAGAATCGGCACGTCACGGAAAAGCACGCGCAGGTCAGAGGAGGAACTGTGCACACACGCGGATGCAGAGCAGCAGTGCAGCGCTGATCTGCGTTCGTGTATGTGTGTGTGCGTGTCGATGGCGACCGCAGAGATGCCGAGCGGGCGTCCAGCCAGCAAAGCGCAGTGCAATAAACCACCTCACCCACCCACCCACCCCCCGCACAGAGTGCGCGCTCTTCTGCTCCACGACCGTGGTGCACCTGTCCGTTTCTTCTCCTCCTCCACCCTCTGGGCGCCTTCGCTGAGGTGCTAGAATTCGGCTTCGACTCAAATCTGCAGTACTCCCACGTGTTTCCTGTCGAGCGGAAGGGCCCGGTGTCGATTCCCACAGTTTTACAGGCGCGGGAGCGAGCAGCTGCGCAATCGCACTTCCGCCGTACCGCGACGCGCGGCGAGGCTGGAGCGCCGCCTTGGAACGTCCCTCGGTGAAGCGTGCCTTCATTGCACAGTGCTCAAGGGTGTCTTTGTGTGTGTGTGTTTTCCCGTTGCTTTCCATGGCTGAGAAGGCTGGGCGAGCGTACTCCCTCTCTCCTCCCCGGTTCAGCGCTGGCACGACTTGCAGACACCCCTGTCGTACACCGATGCATCAACGCGCAGATGAAGGGGAAAAGGTGTCTGGCAGGGGAGGAAAGGGCAGCTCTCCTCGGTGCCCCGTCCCCCCCTTCTTCTCCACTAGCCGCACGCATCGGATGACTGACCACCGCCAGCCCACGACAAACAAAAACGCAGCAACCTAAGTGAGCAATCAGACGCACACACACACACATACACACATGTCAAGACAGAGCGTGACTTGGGCCTACAGCGGCTGCGTCTGACTGTCGCAAGCACCCCCCCCCCACAGACCGGCGAGGGACGCCGACCCACCAACACACCCCGAGAGACACGCAGGATGAGAGGCTGACGCGGCAGAGCGAGACCGCTGCCTCGACTACCCGTGTGGTCCACAGGAGACACGGGCAAAGACACTCGACGCGTCCTCAGGCTGCGTGTGTACAGCGTGGAGGAGGAAGAGGCCCGGACGGAGTCTACCTCTAGCGCACCTTCTGCGAGGCCAGGTTGTGCAGCATGCGCTCCTTCGTGATGAGGTGTGACGCCTTATCCAGCAGCGCGACGCTGCGCTCAACCGAGTCGTTCCACGAGGCCACTACCTCCGTTGTGTTCTTGCGCGCCTCGAAGACGACAAGCCCGTCAACGCGGTCCATCTTGGCGTAAAGAGTCTTGTTTGTGACCATCGTCATGATGAACATCTCCGTGTGCTCTGGGGACAGGTGCACAAGCTCCGCCAACCGCTTGAGCGGGATGCGGGAGTAGAAGCGGGCAATGACCATGATGTCGTGCTCACTGCAGCGGTTGCTCAGCAGCTCCTGTCGCGCCGGGAATGGGGCCAGCTCGGGGTGTGTCTGACACAGCACCTCGACCTCCGACGAGACCTTCTCTTGGATGAGCTCGATGCTGTTGAAGCGCTGCAGCAGCGCGTACAGCTGCGGAATGTCCTCGAGATCGTTCCTCAGCTTCTCGCTGATGGCCGAGAGGGCGGCGACGCGGTCGTGCATCTTCGTGGCGGGGGCGAATGCCGTGCACTCGGCCAGGTCTTCGATCTCCTTCGCCGTGGCGTTCTCGGAGATGAGGTAGTGCACCACCATGTTGCTCAGCGCGGCCAGCTTGTCGTCGGTGCTCTTCACGGTGTTGTACGTCTCGTACCAGCAGCGGCCGACGTTGAAGAAGGACTGCTTGTGGGCATAGTAGCCGCGCATCAGCTCAAAGTACTTGAGCTTCTGCTGCTGCGCCTCCTCGCGACCGAGCCCGCGGTGGTTGATCTTGCGCGACACGAGAGGGATGTGGTCAAAGTCCTCGAGCTCGACGCACAGGCGGATCTGCTGGTTCAGCGCCTCCAGCTTTTCGAGGCGCGGCATGTTCGTGATGGTCTCGATGTGGAGGGTGCGCAGCATGTCGCAGGCGGAGCGCTTGCGGCCGGCCGCCTCGTGCAGCGTGGCAAGCTCAATGGTGAAGCGGGCGTGCTCTAGCTCGACGTGGATCTTGTTCTCCGTCACGTACGCAAGCCGCTCCAGGACCTCCTCCTGCTTCTCCTTCGCCAGGGATCCATCGGTGAGGACGGTGGCGCACTCGGCAATCATGGCACTCTGCGTCTGCTTCGTCTGCCCGCGCTTCTTCATAAGCACATCGAGGGTCTCCAGCATCTGGTTCAGGTCTTTTTGTGTGCGGTAGATGCGCAGCACCTCGACCGCAATCAGCTTTGTTGACGCCGCATCTCCGCCGAGGCGCGCAATCTTCTCCAGTGTGAGGAGCTCGGCAACGAGGTCGCCTAGCGGTGCATTGCTACTGCGCAGCAGCACCGGAATCGTCGTCGCGTTCACGCGCTCCAGCAGCTTCGCTGTCTCGGCAGAATGGTCCTCATCCTGCTTGAAGCTGGCCCCCTTCCACTCGTTGTCCGCCATGTTGCAGAAGCGCGACGCGTGCTTGTCTGAACGTGCGTGTCCTTGCGGTGGGTCTACCCGGCCCGAGAATGACACCGACTTGAAAGCGGAGAGGCGAAGCTAAACGAATAGAACGAGTCTCAGTTTGGCGTTTCAGGCGGAGAGGGTGGAAGTGAGAGCAGAGGTCTGGAGTGTATGAATAGACCCTGCCGTGCGAAACCTGATCTAGACGCCGGCGGCGAAAAGGCACGAGACAGTGGAAAAAGGAGTCGTCGTAGTGGGGCAGGTGTGAAGCCGTACCGAAACCTTTCTTCCTTCCTCAGACAGTCAAGACGGAGCGGGCAAGGGTGAAGGCGCGCGAGCTCGGTCGATGCGCGGGAGAATAGAGGGAGAGGGAGCGATGTGCCAAATGATGCCCAAGCGAAGAGGGCTTGTGTGCGTCTGTTCTTGCGAGTGGAAGGAAAAAGGGGGAGTTCCGCAGGCTCAATGACCTTGAGTGTGTGCTCTCGTTGCACAGATAGCTGACTCTTCTCGGGCACGAGAGCGATGTTGCGTCAGGTAAACGGAGGGGTGAAGGGTGGGAGAGAATGCAGACGGGCGGATGTAGAGAAGCGTTGCTGAGAGCACTGCCGTGAAAAAAGGCATTCACTGCGGCAAGGTCTCTGCACTGTGTGGAACAGGCACCGCATCCAACTAGCGTCTGTGCTGGCGTATCGCACCTGCTCAGTCGAGCACGCCGTCCGTCGGTCTTGAGAACCGCTCTCAAGTCGACGTCTACGACGCCGGAGCGGCCCACGCACCTTTCCCGAGCTCTCTTTGCAGACAGAATCACACCCTTCAAATGCGGTGCTCTCTCTTTTCTGTTCTGTGTGTCATCCTCCCCTGTCGTTTTTTCTTTCCTCCGTCTCTGTTACAACGAATCGTAGTCACCTTTTACAGTGCGTTAGATTTAATCGTGAGTCGGGTTGCAGACTATTGCACCACTGCAGCCGGGCCGCACTGGCTAGAGCCCTCAGCCAAAGCCTGAAGCGCCATGCTGTTTCTTCTGCTCTACGCAAAGCCGGGCAGAAAGGACTGCATTTGCCCCTCTCATAGTAGCGCGCGCTCAAACTGGTCCAGCAGGGGGTCCTGATGGGGCGCGGTGCCGAGCCGCCGCCAGTCGCTGAGCGCGCGCTCCGCCTCTGCCGGGCTCTGACCCAGCGCTGCGGCGAGGAGGCGCGCGGCGCCCTCCGCCTCTGCCTGATACTGTGTCTTGTGTGCCGCCAGGTGCTGCGCCCACGCATTGGCTGCGTACCGCGTGTGCAGCGTTCGCTCCGTCTGCAGCTCCGCCGCGATGCCGTAGAAGTTGCCTTCGAGCGACTGCGCGGCCGCCTCGCCGGCGCCCCCACCGGCCTCCGCCGGAGTGCGGCGGTCCAGAACGCGGCTCATGGCTCGCTGCTGCAGCTGGCTCTCCATGAGCAGCTCCATGCGGCTGGCGTATCGAAGGAGCTCATGTCCGCTTTCGCGAGCGGCGCGCAAGATGACGGCGACGGTGCGCACGTCTTCCGGCTCCAGGGGGGCACCCATTTGCCGAGCCAGCGTGATGGTGTGCAGCGCCACCTCAACCGCGGTTGTCGTGGCGTCAGCGTACCAGACAGGTGACGACACCTGCTCGCTCGCCGCTATCGTCGTGGCGACACGGTGGAGCAGCGCCGAGAGCTCCCGCTGACTGAGCAGCCGCAGCGCACGGCGGATGTGGCGCGGGTTCCACGGCAGGGCGAGGGCAGCGGTGTGCGTAGCGGCTGCCGACGCCAGAATCATCTTGAGGCCTGCCGTGGCATTGTGCCACTGCTTGATCAGTCGCGTGTGCAGGAAGCCGGCCGTCTCCACCGCAAAGACGGCGACCCGAGTGTGGCGCGACGTCGACTGCAGCGTAGCCAGGGCGTAGCAGAGTGTGACTGGCGACCAGCGGCCACCGGCGCGCGCGGCGGTGTCCTGCAGCACATGCAGGTCCTCCTCCTCGGCGTCCCCGCCGCTCTCCCCCTCTGCGTTTGCGTCGTGGTGCCGGGTCCGTGGGCCGTAGTGGCGGAACGGATTCACGACGAGACCCCACGCCGCCCTGAGCAGCGATGCCTGCGAGCACGGACCAGCAGCAAGCGACAGCGTCGTTTCGATCAGAGACGCGATCTTCTGCGCGTTCGGCATCGCGACAAACGCGGCGGGGTCATGCGACGACGACGATGACGCCACCACCACTAGCTCCTCGGCGTGGTCGTCGTAAAAGGTCGAGAAAGGGACGCGGGGCACGGTAAGCGCGTCGAACGGCATCGCCTCGACGGCGCCGGCGCCGGGGACGAGACCGATGAACTGAAGGTTCTCCTTGGCGCGCGCACAGGTCAGGGCTAGATGAAAGGGTCCGGCAAAGCACACGTCCTCGACGGGGATGCTAGTCGTAACGCTCAGCACGGTCGCGGCCACCGCAGAGGTAGGGGGGCGGGCAGTTTTGTCAGCAGCAGCCATTTGAGGGAGCTGCACCACCTCCACCTTTTTCGCAGGCGCCGCGTACACGGCCACGAGCGCGTGCTCATTTTCGTCGTTGAAGACTGCCATGCGGGCACTCCGGACCGGCTTCGACACCTTGCACGAGAGCCTCTCGACGGTGGCGAAAGCCGTACTGGACGACGGTTGGCCCTTGAGGGCCCGCACGTCGAGGTGCACCAGCGCAAGGGTGCCCGCAAGCGTGAGCACGAGAAGGGTGTTCTTGTCGAATGCGGCAATGGCAGCGACACCCTCTTCCTCAAGCTCCGTCGCGACGCGCCGCGGTGGCGCCATGAACTGCCGCCACTCCTTGTTCTCCTTTCGGCTCTGCACCGGGACATCCAGCCGAGAGGCGACAAAGATGCACTGCGCCGACGAGGGCGACGACGTACCCTTGACGGGCTGAGCAACGCCACACACTATATTCGCGCACAGCGCGACTAGGTGCGTCGTGGCGGCGTCTGCGAGGCAGCCCACCCTCTCGACACCCCACTGCACCGCCCAGGTGTCGCACCGCACGAGGACGGTTGCGAAGAAGGAGTCCGACGCGTTGAAGGCGAGCGCAACGTGATCACCAGCACTGTGGCTCGCCTTGGCGCCTGGGCGACGCACACCGAACGCGGAGAACGCCACGTGATCGGCCTCCACCGCCTCGCCCTCGCCCTCCTTCGTGACAAGCCTGATCGTGGCTGGGACGCCCTCGCCATGGCAGCTTGCAAAGTGTGAGCCCCAGGCAATCTTGCCATCACGCGAGACGGCGGCACGCTGCATTTTCGTTTGCGATGAAAGCGAAGGACGCTGGCTGAGTGAGCTCGCATAGATTGAAGCAGAAGACATGTGCAAAGTCGAGAGTCGGAATAGTTGACAGAGAAAGAAGAAGTGCATTTGTCCTTGCCTACTCTTCGTTTTGAAGCGCACGACCTCCCGTGCACCGGACCTTTTGCTGCTCAGGCTCTGCAGTTCCCTGATGCGCGGACGCCGCCACACGGCATCTCCTCTGTGCCCCACGATGATGAGGCTGGAAGGCACCGAAACCCCGTGGGGGCCCTCTTTTCAAATCCGAGCACAGCTTCAAGCTGCACCCGTCGCTCGACTTCGCCGACCTCAAGCAGAAGACAAGCGAAGCAACGGAGCCGAGACGCTCCTTTTTAAGCGGGTGCCCTAGAGGCAGTCGGGGCATACAGAGCGCTCAGCCTCACATTTTGCGTACGTTTTTGTTCGTGTTTGTGTATGTTTTTTTTTCTTTGTCCACTAACTACTGTCAACTACAAAAGTGCTTTGCCGTAGGTGAAAAAAGGTGCTTATGTAAGAAGAGAGAGGAAAAAACAAAGGGTCCTAGAAGGTCGCAGATACGAGACGGTAGAAGAATCGATCTTAGCTGCTGGCCAGAGCTCTACGAGAAGAGCATGAGGAAGGCGAGCATCAGCGCGAACAGGCCAATAGCCTCCGTCAGGGCGAAGCCGAGAATGGCGTAGTTGAAGAGCATCTTGGTGAGGTTGGGCTGGCGGGCGCAGGCGATGAGGAGGGAGCCGAAGATCGTACCAATACCCATGCCGACGCCGGCGAGGGCGATGGCGGCGAGGCCGGTGCCGACGTAGTGCAGGCCCTGCACAGAGATGGCCACCGTGGAGGCCTTGCGCGGCGCGACGACAAGAGCGCTGGAGGCGGCGGCCGCGCGGCGGGCCACGGGCTGAGCAATAGCACGGCGCATCATTTTCGAGTGTGTGTGTTTGAGAGAGGAGGGGTAGGGCTGAGTAGGGAGACGGAAGGGCACAGAGAAGCGACCGGGACTCTAGAGAAAAGGTGATCGAGCGGCGCCAAGACAGGTTTACGGAGCAAAGAAAGAGGAAAGTCGTGGAGTGGATAGGAGGGACAGAGAAAAGCATGACTAACAGCGTTGAGCAAAGCTGATTTACACTTCTGCACAGCTTCTTCGCACGCGTTGAAAACGGGTGACAGTGACAACGGACGAAGGGCGTCAAGTGCTGCACCGTGAGTAGGTGGCACCTCCTTTTTTTATAATATACCACATGCCTTTTCCGTCTCTTGGTTTGTAATTCGGCTACAAAAAACGCTACGCACCGTTCGTGCTCGAGGATGTGTTTGTGGTTGTGTGGAGAGTGAGTGGGAGGTGAAAAGCACCAGACCTCATGCACTGTTCTTCGGCGGTGAAACCTGAGCAGACCACACAGTTTCCGCGGCGACGTCGTGGCCAAGAACGTACCTGGTGTCTACGTAAGCCTTGCCGATGCCGCAACCGGTCCCAAATGCAGTGACAGCGGCGCGTGCGGCTACAGAGCGAAAGACAACCATTGAAACAGCCCCGCCGCAGAGAAACCCAAAGCTCATCATCTTCAAGGTGTCGTCCGTGATGTACGACCACTTCTGCGACTCGGTAAGCGAGTCGCGGTCAATAAGAGTGCTCTCCCCCATTGTCGCTCAAAGCCTGGGAGTCACTTTGTCGCGTTCAAGAGGCCTGCAAGACCTATATGTACTTCGGTGGGATGCCGCTACTTTGATGGGCGACTGTGGATTTTTTTATTTTTCGTTCTCGAATTACAGAGAGCGCCAAGGAGTGAGGAAAAAGTGCGAGCACGAGGCATGTCACCGAATGGCCAGAGAGCATGAGAATGCAACCGTTGCAATGCGCGGCGTTGCTCGTCACGTTTCGAGCTCGAGATGCAAGATAAGTGCATCCTAAGCAGCTTTAAGCCGCTTTGCTGCTGTTGCCGTCAGTTCTTTTGTTAAATTTGGAAGGCGTAAAAAAAGGAAAGGAAAAGTGATGACAGATGCCAAGTACTTAATGATGCTTCTTCGTGGCGTGACGAAGCGCCTCCTCCATCTTCGCGCGCTTCTTCTTCGCCGCAGTAAAGTCACCCAGGCGCTTCTTGCAGTACTTGAGGGCGCGCTTCTCCTTGCCGACACGCAGGAACTCCTGCACACGCTTCTCCAGGGGCGACAGGCCGACGAGGTCCGCAATGATGGCCTTGACAGCGCGCAGGTGCTTGTGCGGCACGGCAAAGCGGTCGTTCGGCGACGGCTGGCGCGGGCGGCGGGTCGTCACGTGGCCCTTGTTGAAGCCGGCAATGATGCCGGTGCGGGGGGTAGGTGCGGACATGATCGTCACCTGTGCGGGAAAAGCAAACCCAGTTGTGAGGAATGATACAACGGGGTGAAATGTGCAGTTAACGTAGGCGCATGACAAGCAGCCGAGGAAACAGGCGGGAGAGAGTTAAAGTGCAGGAGAATGGCAGCGGCTGAAAGCACTTGCCTATGTCACATTTTGGAGAAACAAAAACCTACGTGTTTTCTAGGTTTTTTTTAAGAGCGCCTTTTCCACGTAACGACAAGCTTTAAAGCCCCTTCAAACTGATGCTGTCTTCGCCTTCGTAACAAGCGATATCGAAGGAAAGAGCACGGATCGGTCACTTGTGCTTTCGGAGCCGGTCGCTATTTCAATTTGTTGATCCCGTGGCTCTTGTTGCCGTGTGAGAAATGTTGTGCCGCCTCGACAGAATAAAAAGCAGTTTTGCGTAGGAAAGTCATCGCTGCAGAAAAGCGAGCACATCACCGGCTCAACACTTTCGGCTTTTTCGCTCTGCTTTACGCTGGATTGCAGCCTCCTTCTTCTGGCGCTTCTTTCGCTGCGCCTTGCTGTTCAGGTCAGCAACAGCAGGCGGTGAGGTGCTTTTGAAGAACTCGCACACACTACGCCCAGCGTGAAGTTCCTGCAAAGAGGCGAGGACTAGATCCGTTGAGTGCGTGCGTCGTGCTGCAATGAGCTTCTGCCATTTTTTTCGAGGCAGAGGCACGCAGCTCAGGGTGCGTTTGTAGTCCATCATCATGCCAAGATCCCAGACTTTGCACCCGGCAGCTTTCATGCACATGCCAGTGACGCGCAGCTGCAAGGCGCCACCGCCGCTAATGCAGTATGCGCCGGTCGCTGAAGCGTAAACGTCGCCGACAAGATAGCCGACTTCGCCCGCAACCAGCTCTCCCTCTTCGATAGTCTGCGTGCTCGACGGAGCGGTGACTGGACCGTACTGTCGACGTCGAATAGCAGTGACAATAATCTTAGTGGCGTACTTGGCGGGGTTGAAAAACATATGCAGAAGGCATATGCGCAGGCGCTGGCACAGCCAGTTCTCGCCGTGCTGCTTGCGAATCAGCGTAAAAACATCGACAAGGTCCTCCTCGCGGTTGATGTAGACGTCAAACGCTGGGCGTTTTGTCGTTTCGTTTGGTAACCGGGTCAGTTTCTTTGAAACTCCCAGGCGATCCTCGTCAAAGATGCCTTCCTCCCCCTCACAAAAAGGGAAGCCGCCGATAGTGTTTCGCTGCGCCGGGCCATCAGCAAGCGCGCACAGACTCCGTTCTACGTGCAGCTTCGGCGCGAAAACAAAAAAGTTGTCACCAACCTCCACGGTGAGAGGAAAGATCCCGCGCTGGCAGCAAGCATCGATCAGGTTCGGATCGTACAGGGGTGAAAACCCGAGCTCGTTCTTGCCTTTCAGTTTGGCCGGAAGTTCGTCAAGATCCGCCTCGTCCTTCACTGGCGGCCAATACCGCGAAAGCTGCTGGATACCCGCGCGATTCAAAAGCACGAGGTGGCGCACGTCAGCCTTGCCCTTCGCCGTCTCAACCTCTGCGGCGATGTCATATTCTTTCTTTCCACCTTCACGAAAGTGGGCAGTGGCCCGATTCAGGTACGTGGCGCGCATGGGATCTGTCGTCGTGTCGACGCTTCCACCCTGCAGTGCTGTGAATAGTCAGCGTAACGAAAGAACAAAAACAGATTTGGGAGATGCAAGGAATACAATGACGCAGAGATTGGAAAGACGCGATGCAGCGCCACGAGCAACACAGCCGCAGCTCTAAGACTCGCGGTTTTTTTTTTCGCCAATCCCTCTGCGTGTTTCAGATACCAATTGCATGCCACCTGACCCGCAGGCAATTGTTGAAGCGTTGGCTTTGTCGCGTTTAAAGCGCTGAATAACGATCCTGCCTGCGTTGAATATGTACCTAATGCGGTGCCTACTCACGACCTTCGCGCATTGAGGCACGGCCCTCCGGTGAACCAGATCTCGCCTCTGAGGCCAGAACCCCAGGACAACCCCCAACTTGCGACCAGCATTCCCCGGCGAGTTGGATGCAGCGGTAGCCGCCCCTCGCATCCGGTGCGGCGCGGCCAGCAATGTCATTCGCTTTCAGTTCTTGCGCCAAAAACAAGGCGATGTGTTGCACTCGGGTGCGGGGTCACCATGACACAACATGGCAGGGCACCCCCCCCCATCCGCGACCCCAGCCTTTCTTCGCCCCCCCCCCACGCCCCTGGATCTCTTCCCACACCCTGTTTGCCCCCCCCCCCACCATGGCCAACCACCACCGCCAAAGTCCGGGCGACGACCCCACGGCAGAGGCGTTTTGGCGCCCCCACCAGCACGCCCCCGGCCGGCCAAGCCCCCCTCCTTCTTTGGGTCGCCCAATAGGTCGTGACTCCAAAGCCGAGCGATCGGCAGCGCGTACTTGATCCACGTAACGTGAGATCTACAGGTTGTGGTGAGTCCGAATGTGCTGGTGGCTGAGTTGAAAGCAGCCACCGTTCAGGTTTTCCCAGAGCTTGCGAGGGGAATGGAGGGGACGGAAAAAAGAAAAAGATATGGTCAGCGGGTCAGATCGGTGATCTGTGCCTGTGTTGTAAACGCATGATTCACTCCTTCACTTGCATCGCCTGTCTGTCTTGACTCTCTCCTGTTTCTATGTTTATTGCGCAAACTGGGCAGAGCGTCACCCAGCGTAAAAAACTCCGGTCTCTCAGAGAATTCCACCCGCCCGCCCCCCGTCCCCACCACGGCAGGGGGACCGATAGGATCTCTCGAAGGATCCATGAGCTGGGTAGTGTTTCCCCAGCACCTCGCATCGCGAAGACATCGTTGAGATCAGGCTGGAGCCGGGAAAAGCGAAACACTAGAGAGATCTTTAGGGGCATTATGAGAGGGCGGCTGATAAGCGGAAGTGTGAGTGGGTCCTAGGGGATGGAGTGTTGACCTGGGGCTCGCGAGTTGTGCATTCCAAAATACCGTGACGTATCATTTACCACTGTTGACTTCCTAGCCTTCATAGCTCCTGTGCGCAAAGAGCCCCCCGTATCGCCACGGCCTCTACACCACCCAGCGCTTTGGAAAACGCACACCTTACAGATTGCCCAGCCGCCGACGAGCATCAAAAAACACAGCCTTTCAGCGAGACCGAGGCAGGGGCGAAGTAAACCCACACACGCCTCCCCCCCCCCCTGCGGTACCCTAGAGCGCCCACAAAGAGAGAAGAGGCACGGGGAAATCACCACCAGACACACACAACGGTTGAGTTCCCTCCCCCCAAAGACCGTTTAGGATATTCCAGCTGCCCAAACGAGGCGACCACAAACCGCCGCCCCCGGGGCACAGTGCCACGTGTGAATCGTATTTTCGGCGTTCATAATGCCTTTTCCCGGACGATCCGACCACTCTTGCCCAGGTCAGTGACGCTGACGCAGCGCAAACCGCGTTGCGGGAAGGCGTTGAACTTTCAGAGACTTGTACCACGGGAAGCGAGCACGACACGACCCTCAGCACGAGTATTGCAAAGCCCACATTCTCTGGCGCACGGCGTCACAACCAACTGATCCTCAGGCCAAACGACATTCCATCCAAAGGGGACAGGCACCACCGACCTCTTGGGATCGACATTCAACCGATGCGCCCGTGGGCGAGCACGCGGAAGCGGTCCTGGGAAGAGCGGCCGCCAGGCTGTCGAAGCTGGGTGCGGTGTGCGCGGCGTAAGGGGAGGCTGCGAAAGACGAGCCCCACAAATTCCGCAACGCCCCCATTCAATCAAGGCTGGTACACAGAGGAACCGCATGGTTGGAAAGTGCCGGCCCAAAATAACGGAAGCCCCTGGAACACCCCGGCGTGAGGGTTCTTATGGTCGTTCTGGCCACTACCACGCCGTTGTTTAATGGGCGAACCTCCCATGCCAGAACCCGCAGCCCACCCCCCCCGTCCCGCGTGACAGCGGGGAGATACAGTTTTGTGCGCGTGAGATGGGGGGACGGATTCAGGCGGATCCAGAACCGCTTTTTTGAGGGGTTCTATACGGTTAGCGAACTTGAGCGGGGCGTGCGAGCCCCCGGTGGCCCACCGGCCCCCACTATCCCGGCATTTTCTCTTGAGAGCGAAGCCCCAAGCTGGGACAACCCCCACCCCCCGCCAGCTGAGGAGCGCGTCGCCTGCCTGCGGCGCCTCGGAAAAACTAGGGTTCTTTTGTATCCCCCACCCTGAGCCGATGGAGCGGCAAAGACGGAGGCGCGGTCGGCGGCGCGCGGCCGCACTCTACAAAAAGGGGGTGGGGGCAGCAGCTTTGCAGAAGGTGGCGTGCGGCCCGTGCGCCCGCAGCTGCCGAACTGTGTGCGGCCATCTGGAGACAGAATGGCCTGGTCTGACCGTCCTCTTCCCCACCCATCGGGCATCCGCAAAACGCCAGTGGCAGTGGTAAAAGTGGGCCACCACACCGGGCAGCGCCGAAGACACACCCCACGACCCCCAAGGTCGGTATTCTCGGGCGAAAACGGTCACCATTTCTCACGCCGACGAAAATGCAAGTGCACCTCTCTTCCCGCTTGAATTTGGGTCACCGTGAGCTCCGCCACTGGGACGGGGGTTGGGATAGCTGGCGAAAGCGGCCATCAGAAAACCCAACGCCGCGCGCTCGGAGCATAGATTTGGTTACCGGGCTACGGCTGTAGGCCTGCATTTCACGAAATAAACACACACGCGCCGATACCCTTTGAAAGGGGTATTTCATCGCAGCCGCCCCGCGACGACAGTGGCGACGCGACCAGCGTGGAGGCATAAAAAAAGACTCAAGAAGGGTTTCGAACAGGGACTCGGGCACGCTTTGGATTCCTTCACCGACGAATTGTGGGAGGATCCATGTGGGATGCGAGCGGTGGGCTAGTCCCAGCGGAATCCGTAAGGTGCGGCTGCGCCCCGCAATCGCCGGAACCATCACCAACGTTTGCGGTGCCTGCTGAGTCCCCATTCCCGCGCTCGATGTGCCACGTCCGCTTTGCCAATCGAGCCAGACTAAAAGCACACCCGCTCTACATATACGGCGCGGCAAGCTGGGATCCTGTCCCGCTCGCCTTGTCTGCGCTTTGCGCGGGGACAACGTGCGGCAGGTGAAGCTGTCCGCTATGCACCTTCGTCGCGGCTTCGTGTGGGGTGTTTGCGAAACGACGCATATTCGCACGCTGCGCGCTCCCACTGGACACCCCGGGCCCCACACGAGGCTTTTTTTTCTGCAGGGGGGGTTGGCGTTCCCGCGCTGTCGATGCAAACCCGCCGCAACGCACCTTGGACGCCGTCGACGTCCCGGCCTTCAGGCGCCCCCTCCTGGCGCTCGCGGGATGTGCGCCGCAGGCGTTGGTGGCGAACAGGTGGAACCAAACCGACGCGGCAGCTGCCAGGGACCAGACTGAGAATTCAAAACCCTGCACGGTGCGGCCACCGTTCCTGCACCACAAAAGAAAGAGCTCTCGCCTACACACACAGAAGCGCAAGAACGCGGTATCTCCGCGCGTGGGGCGCTGGCGGGCCGGACCGCATGCGCCGCCTTCACGGCCCCGGGTCGTGGAGGGGCCAACCACCCAGTTGCGTCTTTTCTGTTGCCCCCCCCGCCGGTTGTTGTAAACGGCTGGAGGCATCCTGGGGCCGCTTCGAGGTGTTTTTGCCGCCATTTGTGGCGAAGCGAGGGGTTTCTGTCCCTGCCAAAGCTGGGGCGCCTGGGGTGGTAGCGGGCTCCGGTGCGCGGGGGGCAGGGGACCCGTGGCAGCCCAGCCGCCCCTTCGCGGTGGTGTTTTGCGCGCCACGATGGTGGTTGAGGGGTCGGGTCTGACCGCTGCTGTGTACGCCGCCCCACCCCCCGCGCCTCACAGGCCTAGTAGTTGTTGCCTCGAAAGCGGGGATGGGTGGGGCGCCTTCGCCGGAATGTTGGCTTCGAAAGAGGGGGGGCGGAAAAGAGGAACGGCGCTGGTTTGGGGGATTTGTGGCGAAGCTGTTGGTCAGGGGGAAGTAAAAAGTGCTCAGCAGCTCTCGGGTTTGTAATCACACCTATCCCAGGGGAAGGGGCAATGCCGTCCGCTCCTTGTTTCGCTTTACCGATTCCGATCGTGGTTTCGAACGTTCAAGAGCCCGGGCTGCTTTTTAGCTGTTTTCCGGAGCTGCGAGCAGCCCGCGCCCAGAGTCCTCCCGGGGCTCGCTGCGCCAGAAAAAGTCTGAGTGCCCCCAAGCCTGCTCCTAACCGCCACGCAGCGGTGCGCGCGGTCCTGGGGGCGGTGGTGGTGACTCTCGATTTGAGGAGGGGGGGGGGCGGCGAAGGATAGAGGCAGGATAAGGGTGACTGCTGCTCTCGAGACGCCTCAGGAAGTCTGCGCACGCTGACCGGTGGCGGCGAGGGGGTGGGGAACCGGGGTGGGAGATGGGGTGTTGCTTTCTCAAACGCTGGCGGCTGCACCTCAGCTACGGGCCGGCACTGCTTAAGGCGCAGCGCTGGCGGAAGGGATTGTCTGGTGCTGAGGGCTTGTCTACGCTGCATACGCGCAGGGTAGGGGCGCGGCCGCGGCCGTTTAGGAGGTTGTGTGTCTAGAGCGTTTCGGCGCGCTGCGTGACGTAAAAAGAAAGCCACGAATGCGTAGGGGGATTCCTCCGCCGGAAGCAGCTGAAGGCGCTCGTACGCCAGCCGGAATGACCATGGCGAGCATGCTGCTTGCGTGCAAGGCGACCACGCGCCGTACACAAGTGCTGACAGAGAATGCCTCGCCCCTTCTTCTCCCTTAGCCTCTCGAATACTCACATCCTCGTCACCCACTGACAAGATTCCTGCGCCTTAATGGACTTCCAGTTCATCAGTAGCACAGAGCTGCTCTACCCGATCGGCAGTCTAGTGCTCGCCGCCGCCATCACGCTCGCTGTGGGCCAGTGCATTCCAACTCGTGAGTCAGATGCGTTGGCTGCTGCCGGCTCTTTCACCAGCGCGAAGGATGAAAAAACCCAGGCGTCGTCCACGTGACGTGGCTCTTTCCTCCGTATTCTAGAAGTGCAGCATTGACTCGGAACGCCGAGAGAGCGACACCATCAAAGGAACGAACTGATCAGCGCTGCTTTCTGCAAGCTGTGCTTTTGAAGCTTAACGCAGGTCAGATGCAGAATATGGCTTCTTGCACCTCTGCCACATGAACGTACACTTCATTCCCTCTCCGCCCACCCTCTTGCGTATTTGTGCATCTCGTAGCTTTCTGCCCCACAGTGGCACACCTCTTCGTGCTCGGCACCCTCCACATATTTTGGCGCCGCGAATGCTTCGGCTTCCCAAGCAACTCGTGCGGCTGCCTGCGGGGCTGGTAGGCCGGCGCGCGTTCTCCACCACAGCTGCCCTCCGCGCTGAGTACAGCGCCGAGGAGCGCGCGCGTGAGGAGGCGCTGCGCCAGAAGGTGCAGCAGAAATACCGGGGCATGCAGATTCCGCCGCTGTCAAGCTACGAGTACGGACACTTCTCGACAATGGGATTGAACGCCACCGCTGCCAAGGCCGCCACCGATGCACGAGCTCAGGGCGGCGCCGGCTTTGGAGGCGCTGCTTTTCCGAGCCGGCAAGGGACGGACTGGTTGATGCTTTTGACCGGATGTGCTTTGGTGTACTTCTCCGGCAAAATTCTGTTTCGCCAGTTCACGCGTGGCGTCAACGGTCTCGAGATGCCGCTCTGGACAGCCAGCGTGGAGCAGCAGGCAAAGCACCTCCTGTTTGCCGTGCAGTTTGAGCAGAGTGAGCAGGACCAGCTGAAGCGGGAGTTTGAGGCTGTGCGCCAGACCAACCCCTTCGTCGACTTTTTTGAGTGGGTGCGGTCACGCCGGCCCGAGTTCTGCTGCGGAAGGAAGTACGCGCTTGACTACGTCATGCATGCCCTTGTGTCCGCCCTGCGGAGTAGTGACGGAACACAGCTGGCTTCTTTGGCGCGCACGCTGCAGAGCTCGCTCTCGCGCAAGAACGGCGATGCGATGCAACGGGTGGACGACTTTGTTGACCAGCTTCACAGTGCTGGGTCTCTTTTCCAGGGGCTGCGCGGAATCGGGGCTTCAAACGCGTACTTTCCTGATCAGCGGCTACGGCCAGCCTATGCGCCGTCGTTGCAGTCGAGCCAGGGGGGTAGCGCTCTTGAGTCTGATATCAGCAGCGCGCTAGACGTCAAAAGCGACGAGGCGCACAGCTCAACTCCCTTCAGTGAAGCGAAGTGAGGGGCGAGCGTACGTTGCGTGAGCTTGATCTTTGCCTTCATCCTAGCACAATTACCCCAGTTCCTTGCCACCCCAACGAGCACACAAAACAGAAAACACGTGAAGCACGCGTTCGGTACACAGCGGATAGCTCCGTAGGGCTGCACGTGCGTCGGGCAACGAGGGCTGTTTTTTTGCGTCAGTTGCGGTAGCAGTCGGCGGCGCGTCAGGCGATGTCCCACTTCCTCTTGGTGCCGAAATGCAATGTAAAAAAAGTGGACGTGACGGTTACTGCCGCCTAGCAGCCACTCTCTCCCTCTCCATGCAGTACTTTTCGTGCACTCCCTTTCATGCCGCCCTCTTTGCCCAACATGCGCACGCACCGCAGCAGATACTACTAGCTATCCTGGACCGGCTACGGCTCTTTCTAGTTGGGAAAAAAAAAAGACAGGGAAAATGACCAGCAAGGTGCCCGGCAAGGGCACAGCTCCCGTTTCCCCAGCCCTTCCCAAGATCTCGCACGACCGAGCTGCTGAGCTCAAGGAGGCCTTTTTTGTTCTGGACTCGAGTGGTAGCGGGTCGGTGAGTGCAGAGGAAGCGAAATCGCTGCTATCCACCATCATCTCGACCCCCCTGGCGGAGACGTTTGACGACCTCATGAAGGAGTGCGGTATAGACCCCACGGAGCCGATCACGTTTGCACAGTTTTTCGTGCTTGCAGTGAAGCTTGCCACCCTCAGCTCGCTCGCCGATGTAGAGGTTGCCAACGAGCCTACCGCGGAGTCCCTGTTTGCCGCCTTCGCTCCCTTCGACCCGGACGACAACGGCTACGTGGACTCAACCGTTTTCTTCTGCCTCATGGGCGAGAAAGAAAGCAAGCTTTCGCAGCAGGAGCAGGAGGAGCTGCGCCTTCGGTTGGAGCGAGTCGGCCACATGAAGAAGGGACGGGTCTACTATAAGGCTTTCATTCTGAACCTTCTCGCCACGAACGCGAACACTCCTTTCTTTTAAGGGGCGTGCGCGAACGCTTCACCCTCAGCCCGCCGCGTCACGATCCTTGCAAAGGCAAGACTGCATGTGGTCGCAAAGGGCGCCCGTGCGGCGCCCTACGGCCTTGTGCTTTTCTGGCTGGATCGCGAAGTCCGCGTCCTGCTCTTCTCGCCTTTGCTGAGTTTTCTGCTCCGGTGCACGTTTTCAGCGAGTCGCTTGTGCTTCTCCCTACCACTGGAAAGATGCGTTGCCCTCTGCTTTCACGATTTGTGTCGATGTATCGCGCCCTGCTGTCCTCTTGGGAGCAGGGGCGCTTGTCAAATGGCGAAAAAAGAGGGTGAACGCTTGTGGTCTCCCGAGTGTAGACCGTGAAGTGAGCGAGTATGCGGCCGCTTGCATGCAGTGTTTTGCTAAAGGTCTGGCGATGCTCGGTGCACTGCAACCTGCACAGGCGGCGCCCGGCTCGTCGACGCGCACCTGCCATGGTAGAAACTGCTCCTGGCTACATGTGCAACGTGGTGCGCCGGGTCATTTGACCATGTCATGATGCTGCGCCCTGAAGCTGCTTTTTCTTTTCTGCTCTCTCGCACTGCCCCTTACTGCTCTTCTTCGCACTCTCCACCTTTTCCCTCTTTCACGCCAGCAAGCAATCGCCGCCGAAGAAGAAGCGAATCTCTCTATTCCCAGCAATGCCGCCGAAGAAGCAGGTTGAGGAGCAGTCGCGGCTCACCCGTATTGCCGTCGTGAACGCTGACCGGTGCAAGCCTCGCAAGTGCAACCTCGAGTGCCACAAGTGCTGCCCTGTCGTCCTCCAGGGTAAGCTGTGCATCGAAGTGAGTCACCAGAGCACCATCTCCAAGATCTCCGAGGAGCTGTGCATCGGCTGCGCTCTCTGCGTCAAGAAGTGCCCGTATGATGCAATTCGCATTATCAACCTCCCGTCGAACCTTGAGCGCGACACGGTGCACCGCTACGGTCCGAACAGCTTCAAGCTGCATCGCCTTCCCCTTCCCCGGCCTGGGCAGGTGCTCGGACTGGTGGGGGCGAACGGTACAGGCAAGTCGACCGCCCTCTCCATCTTGAAGGGGCGCGTCAAGCCAAACCTCGGCCGGTACAAGGACGAACCTGCGTGGGATGAGATTCTCAAGTACTTCCGCGGCTCGGAGCATCAGGCGTACTTCCAGCATCTCCTCGACGACAAGATGCGCGTTCTGCTGAAGCCGCAGTACGTCGACAAGGTGCCCAAGACGAACAACGGCATGGTCGAGGCCCTCCTGACGAAGGCGGACGAGCGCAGCATGAAGGGTCACTTTATGGACGTCCTAGATCTGAAGAACGTGGCGGACCGCACGCTGGACAAGCTCTCAGGTGGCGAGCTGCAGCGCTTCACGATCGCGGCCCTCTGTGTCCAGAACGCGCAGGTATACATGTTCGATGAGCCTTCTAGTTACCTAGATGTGCGTCAGCGTCTCACCGCGGCGCAGGTCATTCGGGCGATGCTGACGGAGACCAACTACGTCATCGTCGTCGAGCACGATCTTTCCGTGGTCGACTACATGTCCGACTTCGTGTGCGTCCTGTACGGCGTTCCCGGCATCTACGGTGTCGTGACGATGCCGTACGGCGTTCGCGAGGGTATCAACATCTTCTTGGACGGCTTTGTTCCGACGGAGAACTTGCGCTTCCGTGACGAGAGCCTGACGTTCCACATCTCGGAGGAGGTCGAGGAGGGTGTCAGCAAGCGCCGCGCCATGAACGAGTACCCGGCGATGTCCAAGAACCTCGGCTCCTTCAGTCTCTCCGTGGACAGCGGCACGTTCTCGGACTCGGAGATTGTCGTGCTGCTGGGCGAGAACGGCTGTGGTAAGACGACCTTCATTCGCATGCTGGCCGGCCACGTCAAGCCCGACAACGACGCCGAGGTGCCCAAGCTGTCGATCAGCTACAAGCCGCAGAAGATCGCCCCGAAGTTCCAGGGCACCGTGCGTGACCTCTTGCAGACGAAGATCTACGACATGTTCTGCCACCCGCAGTTCCAGACGGATGTCCTGAAGCCGCTCACGATCGAGGAGCTGCTTGATCAGGAGGTGCAGAACCTTTCCGGCGGCCAGCTGCAGCGCGTCGGCCTCTGCATCGCGCTCGGCACCCCTGCCAACATCTACCTCATCGATGAGCCTAGCGCGTACCTCGACTCGGACCAGCGCATCATCGCCTCGCGCGTCATCAAGCGCTTCATTCTGCATAGCAAGCGGACAGCCTTCATCGTGGAGCACGACTTCATCATGGCCACCTACCTCGCGGACAAGGTCATCGTCTACGACGGTACGCCAGCCGTGAACTGCACAGCTCGCACCCCGTGCGGTCTCCTGGAGGGCATGAACAAGTTCCTCAAGAGCCTCAACATCACGTTCCGCCGCGACCCTACAAACTTCCGTCCCCGCATCAACAAGCTCGACTCCGTCAAGGACCGCGATCAGAAGACGGCCGGCAACTACTTCTACATGACCGAGGAGGTCGACGACCCGAAGAAGAAAAAGCCGACCACGGTCGTGAAGAACGCCGACGCGTCTGACGAGGAGGAGGACGAGGACGAGGCGAAGTCGGCCCACAAGAAGCACAACAACCAGCGCCGCGACGAGGACGGCAAAGATGGAAAGGGTAAGAAGGCGAACAGGAAATAGAAGGGACTGTCGCTGCTGTGTTGCTGTTGCTGCTCTCGCCGGGTGTACATGCGTGGATGTACAGTTTGCGCGCCTCCTTCGCGTCCGTGGGTGTCTTTGAGGCGACGCGAAAGGGCCGGTATGGTGGCGTGGAGGGCGGGAAAGAGCGGGAGGGCTGGTGGAGGGGAAGGTCAGGTTTTTGCTTCTGTCTCGCGCCCCGGCGGTGCTCGCCACGCGCCACTTTTTCTCCGGGTCTCTGTGTTGCTTGTTGTCTCCCACGTGGCTTGTCGACTCTCGCCTTTCCCCCTCCCTTTCCGCGCCGTGTGGCGCGAACTCCTCTCTGTTGTTGCAAGTGTCACTGGGGGTCTCCCTATGCACCTCGCACTTTTGTTTGTCGTCGCCGCCTCTTCTTCTCCATCAACGGCTCGCTGTCCTTCTCCCTGGTTGGCTCTGCCCCCTCATTGCGGCTCACTACCTTGCTGCCTCGCCGGACAACCTCTCGCCTTGTATGTCTCCTCCCACCTTTGGGTTGGAGTGGCTCCCTGTCCCTGTTCTCTCACGCCCACCTTGCTTGCCCCACCAGGTCAAAAGGGTGGCATGTGCCCACTATCAAAGCGAGTGTGTCGGGCGGCGTGGGGGTGTGCGTGTGTGCGATGCCGGTGTTTGGGCACCGCGTGGCGGGCGGGAGTGGAGACCTGTCACGCTCGCGGCGTAGAGGGCGGCACACCGAGACACACGGGCGCACAAATACACGCACACCCGCGCAGGTGAAAAGAGAGAGAGAGGTAGAGAGTGTCGATAGTATTGTATTTGCGGAACAGGCAGGGGGCTTGGTGAGCAACGCTCTTGCTTCGGCGGTTCTTGTTTTATGGGCTTCAAGGGGGAGGGTCTCAATGTAGGTAAAATGCAGAGGGCGCCATGCGTGGTTGAAGAAGGCAAGGCGGTGTGAGGGGCAAGGGAGGACGCCGCGGGTGGCGGCCGCGGTGCGTGTCTGGCAGTTCTTATTGTTGCCCTCTTTGATTGTGCGTGCATGACCGCGGCAGTGGCGTTAAGGGTCGCTGTCGTTCCGCATGGGCTCGTGTAAGCAAGCAGGGTCGGTAATGGTCAGGCACGCGCCGAGAGGCAGGTGAACGACGAGGGCGCAGAGACGCGGTAGGGGATAACAGTAACTTCAGTAAAAGTCTCTTTTTTCATTTTTGTTCTCTTTTTTTGTTTTGTGTTGCGGTGGCAGAGCGCGCTGTATGCCTCCAGAGCCAGCCCCGCGAACACTGACACACCACTCCTCCGTCTCCCGCGTCGCCGTCTCCCGCTCGCCGTGTTCAAGCAAGCTCCCCTTGTCGAATCAAAGAAGGTACACGAACTTAGCCCCTTAAATTTCAGTGTAACTAAGTCACCGCCATGCATCGAGCAAGAAGGACAAAACACCAAGTAAAGCACGAGCTGTTTGCGGAGAGTGGCGTAGCAAGGGCAACAGGGCGGAGGAAAGGAGCGCGACTGCCCGGCCACACGGCCGCACCGCCTCCTTCCCCTTAGAAGTGTGCCTCCCTTGAGGCGCAACGTCGCGTATGCGCCGTGGAGCTTGGGCTGCGCAAAGTCGAAGCCACTTCTCCGTGGCACGGCATCTCTCTGCAGCCCAAGCTCTCCAGCGCCAAGGTGCGAGCCGCACACCACTACACAGTCACGCCTTTGGAGAGGGGAGAGGAAAGACAGGGGGCGAAAGAGAGCGAGATCGCGTCGTTCCCCCCCCCTCCCGCCCCAACCCCCAACTCCCCGCTCCACAGAACACTGCAGACTGGACCCCACCTGCACCCCCACTACCTGTTCGCGACGCGCACTCAACCAACTTCAACGATCGTCATTCTTGCAAACCCTTATTTTCTTCTCCACCCGTCGGTCAACCCATTCTGTTTTCCTTTGTTTGGTTGGTCCTGGTGCTCGGGAAGGAAGGAAAAAAACAACCACACAAAAAGTGCAAGTCTGCTGCGCCGTTTCAGGCACACGCACGCACCCACGCACCCACGCAAACAAAGAAGCAGGCACACAACACACACGCACACTCACGTGCGTCGCGCGCGCCACGGCGGAAGTGTAGCTCGCGAAGAAAGCGCGTAGTGAAGAATGGACGACCTGATTGCAGTCCGCATCAAGGACGGCATCTTTGCCGGCAACGCCGGCGCGGCAGCGGACAAGACGTTCCTGCTCATGAACAAGATCACGCACATCGTTAATTGCGCCGGTGCCGAGGTCGGCGACTTTTTCCTCGGCGAGCCTGGTTTCAGCTACCTTTCCTTCCCGTGGAAGGACGCGGCTGGTTCGGTGTGCACCACCATCCTCTTCGACGCCGCGGACGACAACGTCAGCCGCACGGTGCAGTTCATTGACGAGGCCCTCGCGGCTGGCGAGTGCGTGCTCGTGCACAGCGTGTACGGTAACTCGCGCAGCCCCGCTCTAATCGCTGCCTACATGATCGTCAAGTACGGCTGGAAGCTTCAGAGCGCGCTGCAATACCTAAAAATGGCGCACCCCGACGCCGACATCAAGCCTCACTTCCAGCGCCAGCTACGCCAGTTTGCAAAGCGCCACGACGTCGATCGGGACATCTTCGCGCAAGACGTGGACGACAGCCACTTTGGCCTAGACAATGACCAGTGGATGCTGCGCAACACGCTGCTGAATGGGCTGCTGTACAAGGAGCAAATCACCAACGGGCTGTACCGGCAGTGCACCGAGAAGGTGGACGTGGGCAGCGTCGTGGCGGGCAAGCCCACCCGACCCCGCATTTCCTTCGTGGACACGAGGAAGGGCACTGACGTCGACTCGACGTCCTCGTGCCCGGTCGTCAACCGCGCCGCCTCCTTTCATGCAGACCCCGCGTCGTCTGAGGCCGGCGCCTTCCTCGGCTCCCGCGGCCATTCGAGTCTGCGCAGCGGCCAACGCTCGCCCAGCATCCTCAGCCGCAGCACGTCGCCGTGTGCGCGGCGGCTCGAGTCGGACCCCCGCACATGCCCCAAGGGCCGCCAGGTGCTGCCCGTCGTGCACAGCGGCACCACCGAGACGGGCACGTCGGCGCCCGGTAAGGCGGTGGAGCGGGCCCCTGCCCTGCGCACGTTCAGCTCCTCCTCGCACCTCGGCGACCGTTCTGCGCGCGGACGCGATGGCGAGGATGTGGCCACGCCCGTGCACCAGAGGCAGCCGTCGGTGGACTCGGTGCGCTCTGTCGACTACGCGCGGCTCGCACCGCCGGCGCAGGTGCGGTCACCCTTTGCGACGCTCGGGTCTAGCCACAAGTACCGCAACGGTTCCCCGCTGCCTGTGTCGAAGGACAAAAAGGGTGGCGCCAAGGCGGCGGCCCACACCCGCATCTCGTCCTCCCCATCGAGCCGCCCCGCCACAACGACCCCTGTCAGCCCCATTCCCATCCCCACGTCCCCGCAGGTCCTTAGCAGCGCGGCGGCGAGCAGTCCCTCGTCGGTGCGCAGCACCGGGCGCACGGACGCCCCGCTAACGAGCAATCTGCCCACCCGCGACGCCATTGGCCGGCCGTCGGCGGCGGGCTACCGCGGCATCGCCCCGTCCCGCTCGGTGGTGGGGCCGCGCACTAGCGACGTGACGTACCGTATCCCAAGCTCCGCCAATCAGTCCCCGTCTCGACAGAGCACCGACCGCATGAGCGACTCGCGGACGGGTAGCAGCCGACGTCGCACCATGTCCCCGGTGCACCAAGTTGTTGTGAAGCGGTCCCCAAGCGGTGGGAAGTCGGCCGCCACCGGCAGCGGGGATGCCAAGCCACGTAGCCGCACCCGGTCGCCGAAGACGAAGAAGCGCGGCGATCCAAGTGCCGCGAACTCCTTGCAAAACTCGTTCTCGAGTGCCGAGCAGGTGTCCGCTGGCGCCGGCGCCAACGGGACTGCTTCCAAGAACGCCACTACCGTCCGCCGCCAGCCGCCACCAGCGATCTCGTCGCGCCGCATAGCATAGCACTGCCCTCGCTTCTCCACTCCTTTTTTGCTTTTGCGACGGAGACAAAGTGTCCGGCATCGGACATGCGCAGGCGTGCTGCCAACTTCGTGTGGCCGTTCGGCGTAGGTGTGGATATCTCGACGAGGGCACGTAGACAAGCCGCATTCCCGTCCCCAGACGTGAAGGTGTGTGAGGGCGGACGTGCGTGTGTGTCTTAGGCGTAGACACACCTGCGTGCAAGTGCGCCTCTGCACATCCTCCCCTCCTTCTGTCCCTATCACCGTGCAGCGGCCCTCCCCCATGAGCTTTCTTTCTCTCCTCACGCGATCCCCCCTCCTCCCTGCTACAGTGCTTTTCTGGTTGCACTCACGTCGTGCGCCGACGCCTTGCCCTCTCGCATCTCCTCCTCGCAGCGTCACCCCCCATGAAGTCTGCCCGACAGCTTTCACCGATAAGTATAAGGTGAAGGCGCGAAGGGGGAGGGAGACGAAAGCAAGAAAAAAAGGCATCGCAGGTGTCCTCTTGCCTTGGCATGTGCACGTTGACCCTCTCTCTGACCTGCGTCGCCGCCTTTTTCCCCCTTCCCTAGATGGTGTGCGCTTTTTTCGACCTCTGCTGACTTCGTCCATGTGTGGCTGTGCCGCTGTAGATAAGTGCGTTGTTTGGTTGTGCAGCGCGCGCGGGGAGCCGACAGACTCCCTGCTGCAGGTCTCCTGAACATAGTTGCCGTTCCCGCCTAGACACGATAAGGGTGTCTTTTGTACTGTTAACTTCCGCCGCTTTGCCGGGCCACTTTTTTTTTTTTCCGTTTCCCTGTTCCGATCGGTGATTTTGTTTTCCCGGGTTAGTGTGCATTGGGTGCGTGTGTTGAGTGTCGGGGCTTGGGTGCGAGAGTGTGCGTCTCGTCATCGCGTCTCGGTGCGCCGTGGCCATGGCGAGCGGGGGACTCCTCAATCCCTCCTCCCGGACTTGTCCTGCGCGGTTCTCGCTTCTCTCACGTCCCGCCAGTCCTGATTTTTTTTCCATCGAGTAGTTTCGTTTCTGCGGCTATGGGGCCTCCCTTTCTCTCTAGCTTCCCACTCTTGATTGTTCTCAGCCTGCACTGTACCCTGTTTTGCGTCGGTTTTCTTTGTAGCTTCCGCCCTCTCCGTGTCTGTTACTTTTGTGCCTTGTTTCCCGTAGAGGAGGCGAAAGGGGGGGGGAATGTGAGCGCGCGTTTGGGTGTACTCCAAATTCGTGCGCTGTGTCTTTGCGCTGTGGTGGGCCGCTGCTGCTGTCTTGGGACTTTCTCTCTCATCTCCCTTGGTGCCGCAACCCCTCTGGCTCGCGTCCTGCGGCGGCGGCGCGCGTTGGGGTGCCCCGGTTGCTGCGTCCTCTCTGTATGTCGCTGTCGAGGATTCTCTGGGCCGGCTTCGCCCCGAAGTCCGAGAGGTCCGTTCAACCCTCCGCCCTCCACCTTTCCCCTCTTTTTCTCCACGTTGTCGAGGCTTTTCATGCTGTGTGTATGAGCGTGTATGCGCCGTCGCGGTACGGGTGACCTCATCGTTTTCTTGCGTCTCTCTGGGCCGATCCCTCGAACACTCCCTCTTGTTGTTTTTCCGGCTTCATGCCCAGACACCGCTTTCGTCCCTCGTCCCCGCTCGACCCGATGCGCGCTGATACTGTAGCGCGCTTTTGCGAGTGTGTGACGCGATCGCTACTGACGTCGTTTTTCTTCTTCTTCAAGTTTCTCTTCGCGCTTGTGGAGCTTTATGGTCTCTCTGCGTCCCTTGTCTCACCCCGGCGCTTCAGGACTCGCGTGTTTCTTGACCTTCCTGCCTCTCTTGTCCTGCTTGGTCGGACTTGGAGGGCGATGCAGAGATCCAGGGTGAGCTCGCCCTTCCTCTTGTCCGCTGTGTTTGATCGGCAATGCAGCTGGTGTCGAAGTGGTGTGGAGGCATGGGGTAGAAAAAGGGACCAAGAGGATGCTAGTAGGGAGGAGGGGGGATGGTTGGCGAGGGAGGTGGATTTCGTTGCACCAAAACAACAACAACAACAGAATCGCCCTGATTCTCCTCCGTGTGCAAAGGTTTCCACAGCGACTGGCGGTTCGAGATTTGCTCAACCATGGCTTTGCGCACCGTCAACGCAAGCGTGGCCGTGGAGCGCATTTTTCTTTCCCCCTCTTCTCTGCCTTCTCCGTAACTTCTTTTTTCCTTGCTCACTTTCGCGCCCGTTCTTCTCGCCTGCGGGAGATGCGTCGGCACACCGCGCCGTCCGTGTACTCGTTTGTTGTCTCTCCAGGGTGGCGCAATATACTGCCTTCCCCTTTCGCCTTCACCCTCCTTCCCGGCTCGGTGTTTGGCTTGCGCGATCGCCGCTGTGGCGTCGGTATGCTGGATTGGCTCGTTCTCTAGCCTCTCCGTCATTGTGTGCGGCGATGTGTACGTGCTCTGCCGTTGTGCACTCTTGCTCGAGGAGAACAGAGCGCTCGTGCGTGCGCGTTGGTGCGCCGGTGTGTTTGTGTGTGTGTGTGTGCGTGTTTGTGTGTCTGGATGACACTGTGCGCTTTCAGCGTGACTCAGAGCGGCTGGCTCCCTCCTACATCTTTGTCAGTCTATCACTGTCCCAACCGCTAAAGAAAGCAAAAAAACAAAACGCAATGCGAAAGGGAATCCAAGCATCGACAACAACGCAGGAACAAACTTTCGCCACAGCAGACAAACGCGGTAGTGGTTTCACAGAGCGGCGAACGCCAAGGGCTGCCGAGGGGTGTTGCGCCTCTTCTGTGGTGACGCGGGAACACGTACGTCCTCTTCACTTTTTCCACATGTCCCGAAGCCTCTACCGCCTCGTACCTCTGGAGACAAAAAGGAGGGGTAAGGCGGGGGTGGGGTGTGGGGGGGGGGGAGGCGCGCCTCGTATTGCACCCACAACGCATTTTCTGTAGCTGGATGAGTTGGACATGTGTGTGCTTTCTTGAACCACGTGCACGCTCACAGGCGAAGCGCACCGCTCCGCACCACCTGCATGCTCCTGAAAGCAGCTGCAACTTGACCCACTGACTCCTTCATCCGCGGCTTTCCCCTCACCCACTGTTTGACGCTGCCCCAGCGCCGCCAACCTCTCTCACGTGTGCGGTGCGCAGAGTGTACTCGCTCTCACCACACACGCAGCGCGCTCTGCCACTCTCCCCCCATCCCCACCCCCCGCGCGCTCGCTTTTCCTCTGTCGGCGTGGCACACTCGCCGCTCACGAGCAGCTGTACCGAGCACGAGACGTTCTCGGCGAGCGCACATCCGTTCAATCCCTACCGGTGCGTGTTTTGCGCTCCTTTCGGTGGCGGGGCGCCCCTTTTGACGATAGCGTCCTCGGAGTCTTCACTGTCTTGGTCTTGAGCCAGTCTCCCTGTTACTCCTCTCTGCTTTTGCGCTTCTTCTTTTCCCTTCTTGCTCCTTCTAGCTCACCATGTCCTACAATGGACGCAAGCTGAAGTACTTCGTCGACGACTCGGATGGCTGGCTGCGCAGGAACACCCAGGCAGCGGAGCGCTTTGTCATGGCCGAGGACGACGGCGAGACAAAGGAGATGCTGGGCCTGATGACGAACCGCGCACACTTCGCCAGCTTCTGGGGTGTCGTGCGCGGGCTGCCGGCAGCTATGGCGGTGCAGGCCCAGGAGCGGTCGCACCTCCGCGTGACGTGGACCTCGGGGCTGCAAGCGTTGACCTCGCACACCTTTGTGCGCCGCGGTTACGTCCACGTGGTCGACAAGGAGCGCATCGTAAGCCTGCCCATCATCGGCCCGTGGATCTCCTCTTTCTTCCAGAAGCCGATCGAGGAGTTTCTGGTGGTGCGGGAAGGGCGGGTGGAGTTCCGCAGTGTAGGCTACGCCTGGGACATGGGCAAGTACTGAAGTACACGGGAGCTGTGTTGACCAAGAAGCACAACGGCGACGCTGAGGCTGATGAAAAAAAGGGAGAGAGAAGGAAGTGCCCCATGGGCACGCGTTGTGGCGTGATGCTGCCCGGCCTCTTGCAGAATCCAGTGCCCCCACGTGCGAGTGCCGGCGTGCGGAGGTGGCGCCCTTTTTTCCCCCTTCCTCTCGCGTGAGCTGCTTCACCTCCTTCACAGGTGCGTTGCGCACACACCGAATGACGAGGAGAATGAGGCGCAGTGCACGATGCGGTTCTTCTTCTCGCCGTTGAAAGGACTTCCACACTTGTGCTAGACATGGCGCAATCCGCACGTCGAAGCTGGGGTCGCTTGCGCTGCGCTCACGTTGGGGTGTGACGCGCCGGACGCGTCGCGTGTGGTGTTGTCGCGGTGCACAAGCGTGCGGAGCGGCTTTGCTGCTGCCACCGTTACGTGAGGAAACAGAGGTCGCGTCGCTCTCGCTCGCCGTCCCCAGCGTGTGCCGTGAAGCCGCATATGAACCTTTGTCCGCTCGTCGTCATGCAACGTCCCTTTGCTCTTTTCCCCTTTTTTCCCATCGGGCCACCTTGAACCTCGTTGAAGCGCCACACATCCACCTCCTTGCAGGTAAAGGAAGGAACAATAGAGACCCAAACCGGCGGCCACTCATTTACCGCGTCGCTGCTGCCGCCCTACAAGAAGGCAAGGGACTTTTGTTTTCTCTGCACCCTGCTGATCCTTCCGTCTTTGCTGTCCCATCGCCGTCGCGGCACGGGCTTGGGCAGCCGCGCAGACGTCTCTAGAACCCACACCCACGTACACACGCATACACACACGCTGTCTTGCACCATGCACGCCAGTGGGGGTGTTTTGCCCGCTGGCCCCGGTGAGGACCGCGGCCGCGTGGCGCTGATCGACACGACCGGCTACGCCTCAGATATGAACATCTCCGCCTTCGTGCCGCAGCACGCGATGAAGCCGTACCGCGTGCTTGCCGCAATGGAGATTGTTCGTGCGCTCAAGATCGACGAGCACTGTCGCACCGTAGTCCCGCCGCTGGCGAAGGTGGAGGAGCTGATGGCCTACCACGCCGGCACGTACGTCGCCAACCTCGGCCTGCACAGCAGCCGTAGCTGGCTCTGGAACACTGAGACGTCCAAGGTGTTCTTTACCGGCGACTGCCCGCCGGTGGAGGGGGTCATGGAGCACTCCATCGCGACCGCGAGTGGGACCTTGATGGGGGCGGTGCTGCTGAACAGCGGGCAGGTGGACGTGGCGGTGCACTGGGGCGGCGGCATGCACCACTCCAAGTGTGGCGAGTGCTCAGGCTTCTGCTACGTCAACGACATCGTCCTCGGCATTCTGGAGCTGCTCAAGTGCCACGAGCGGGTGCTGTACATCGACATTGACCTGCACCACGGCGACGGCGTTGACGAGGCCTTCTGCCAGAGCGACCGCGTCTTTACGCTATCGCTGCACAAGTTCGGCGAGAGCTTCTTCCCTGGGACGGGCCACCCGCGCGATGTCGGCTGCGGCCGCGGGCGCTACTACAGCATGAACCTCGCCGTGTGGGACGGCATCACGGACTTCTACTACCTCGGTGTCTTCAAGCATGCCCTGCACTCCATCGTGCGCCACTACGCCCCTGATGTCATTGTGCTGCAGTGCGGCGCCGACTCGCTGGCTGGGGACCGACTGGGGCCGCTGAATCTCTCCTCCTTCGGGCACGGGCAGTGCGTGCAGGCGGTGCGCGACCTCGGCATCCCGCTGCTGGCGGTGGGTGGCGGCGGGTATGCCATCCGCAACGTGGCGAAGCTCTGGGCGTACGAGACGAGCATCCTCACCGGGCATCCCCTCTCGCCCAGCACAGTGCTGCCGGTCACGGCGATGCCGCTGAGTGGGTGGCTTTTCGAGGAGTCCTCTCTGCTGACCGTTCCACAGGACCGCAGCAACCGCGTTCTGCCGGGGCTGCACTGCCAGCGCGCGTACCAGGCCATGATGGAGCAGATTGACCGGCACGTGCCGCACATCCAGCCGCACCCACACCTGAGGCCTAACGGCGGACCACCCGACACGGCTACGCAAGCGGTCGCAGCGTCACCGTCGCCGACAGCGGCGCATTCATGAACAAGAATTGCTGTGTCGGAGTCAAAGAGGGTGCGGCTGAGGACGAGACCACCGAAGCTGGCGGCGGGACCCGAGAGTGAGTCCGTCAAGGCACCGGTCCGGTGCAGTAGTGGAACGGCTCGCTGCCTCATAAAGTGTGGAGCTCCTATCGTGTAGCGTGTTTCTTCTGCTAATGGTGTTCTCTTGCGCGAGAAGCGGAGGGAATCAGCACGTTGCGCCAAACGACTTTGAAAAATTGCGATGCACTAGATGATCAACTGCGCGGCGCAAGTGAGCAATCCGCATGTAGGTGGACGCTTACAGAGAAACTCTGCTGCCTCCATTCCAGCGGCGGAGCTTGGAAGTGAGTCTGCCAACAGCGAGCACAGACTCCCTTGGGCGACGCACATCGTGCTGAGTCGTTGATGTCTTCTCCACCCAGCTGCACTCCCTCGCTTATAACCCACCGCACTTTTTGGACGTGAGCATTCGCGCATCCAATCATTTCTCGAACATCTTTACTTCTCAACTCACACACAGCACCGCACTCACTTCCTGAAGGACAATCACGTATTAGCACTTCTCAGCCTCCGTTCCTCTTCTCCTCATCCCGCTCCCCCTCTTTTCTCTGGACATCCAGCTTCACCACTCCCGCCATTCACAGGTGCCCACCCCCTTACTGTGTACTGTGAAGTTCTCGCACTTTACTTTGCATCACCATATTTCGACACACAGAAACACACACACACACACACATACAAACGGGCTGGCAACTATCAGCGATGCACACCAACGCCACTGCTGTTGCTGCTGCGGCGGCGAGTGCCGCCGCCGAGGCCGCCATGCCGGTTATCGCTGCCTTGTCGAGCCGCGTCGTCCGCATCATGGGCCTCAACCCGAGCCCCATGACCTTGCAAGGCAGCAACACCTACCTCGTCGGGACAGGGCAGAAGCGGCTGCTGATCGATTCCGGCGAGGGCGTGCCCGGGTACGGTGAGCTGCTGCAGCAGGCCGTGGCCGCCGAGTCGACGCGGATGGGCAGCCCGGTGCGCATCTCGAAGCTCCTGCTCACGCACTGGCACGGCGACCACATCGGCGGTGTTGAAACGGTGCGCCGCTTGTTTCCCGACGTGCAGCTGCTCAAGCAGCCGTCGCAGTACGTGCAGACGGCGGTGGACTCGCTTTGCGTGCCGCCGCCGGATGTGCTGAAGGTGGAGGGCGCCACGCTCGACCTCCTCCACACACCAGGTCACACAGACGACCACCTCTGCGCCTTTCTGCGCGAGGAGCAGGCCATCTTCACGGCCGACACGATCCTCGGCACGGGCACTTCGGTCTTCTCAAGCTTCAAGGATTACATGAACTCACTTTACTTGCTGAAGCGGATGGAGCCGCAGCGGCTGTATCCGGCGCACGGCCCTGTCGTCGAGGACGGCGCGGCCCGCGTCGACGAGATTATTCAGCACCGCAACCTGCGGGAGCGGCAGATCCTGCACGTGCTGTGCGAGCGCACCCAAAGCGCCACCGCACCTTACAGTGACAAGGGCTTGAACATCCGTGAGCTGGTGGATGCGATCTACACCACCACGCCGGTCTCTCTCAAGACCGCTGCCGGCGCCAACGTTTTTCACCACTTGAAGAAGCTGCTGAACGAGGGCAAGGCAGTGGTGCGCTACGCGCCGGACGACCTCGCTTACTTCCTCAAGGACGCGACAGACTACACGGCGTTTGGGGAGGGGGCAGAGGCGGACATGAAGGTGATGGTGCGCATCCTGACGGAGTTCCGTGTCGCCGCGGCGGCTGGCGTGTCTTCTCCAGCCGCGTAGGGCGCGATGCGTTGTGGCGAGTTCTTCGCAGTCCCGCTTCTTTCAAGGACTGCGGCATGTGTGTGTGGAAGAGGCGAGATGCGGGAGGGGGGGAGGAGAAACGTGACGCCACGCAAGTTATCCGTATTGGCAGCCGCACTGCCGTTCGTGGTAAACGACGGCGCGTTCTCCCCTTCCTCGAAGTATGGGTGCTTGTGCCCATGTTTGATGTTGCTCGCGCGCAGTGCTCCTCGTGACGTCTCCGTGCCCGATGCTGCTATTCGTTTCCACATTTACGAGCCTGGGACCTCATGAAAGGAGCGTCTGACATGGTGTGTGCTCATCCCGGCCCGAGTGTGCATGGCGAGTCGGTCACTTGTTCGTTTTTTTTTTCTCTGACAGCGAAGGCGCCTGCAGAAGTCGCCGCTGAAGACGTCTGTGCTGCGGTTCTGACTTCTCCCTTTCCTTCCTCAAGCTTCTACCCATCTACTTGATGAGGGGGATCGAAAGGAAAGAATGAAGAAGAAGAGGGGGGGGGGCTTGGCGGTGATGCGAGCAGCTCTTCCTGCTCATCGTGAACGCCTAGCGCGCGTGTGCGCGCTTGCTCCCCTGAGAATGCGATGTAGCAATACAGTGAGCTCTTCCTCTTGCCGATTGTGGCGCTTGACGTGACACGTTCTCGCGGGTGTCGACAGCAACGAGCGAAGGAGCAGTTCGCGAGATCAGGTGCCGCGGTATGCGGTGAGGCTGTCAACGCTCGCGGTGACCGCCGACGTGTGTTTCGGTGTCCTCGCGTGTGCGAGGGCACGGGGCGTCGCACCGAATCGGATTCGATACTGTGGTGCTTCTCCACACACCGCACCTGCGTTTCCCGCCGCTTTCACTTCGCTTTCATTTTTCTCTTCCGTTTTCGTGTGCGATGAAAGCGTGGCAGCTTACGTATTAGCTACTTCTTTGTGTCCTTGTTTTTATCTTTTTTTGCTTTCTACGCAGCTCCCTCGCGTTTCTCTCCCGTTGCTGCCGTGTCCACGAAGGGTGAAGTGCCGGGCTACGGAAGCACACTCGCGGGATCTGCTACTACTCCGAAACCCCAAAGCAAGAGGTTAACTTCCGCCGAGAGTGACGAAGTGCTGCTTAGTGACAGTTCCTGACCGGCACTTCAGGGGTTTGTATCTGACGGAGAGAGTGAGCCCAGGCGACACTGCGTGGAGCTGGAAGCTGTTCAGCGCGTAGGCACTCTCTGTGTATTGCTTGGGTGTGCCGCCTATATCTCACCCTTCACCGCCTCCTCCACTCATCGACCTTCTATGCTGCACGGCGACATGCTTTGGTTTGTGCCCGCACCGCCTCGCATGCCGTCCGTCATGCAACACCGACGACACCACAGCCAGAACACACTTCCCACCTTCGTCGAGGGGAACACCGAGTGATCGGGGTCCGCATTCACACGCAAGCGATCGGCGAACAAAGCTGAAGGTGAACGCAGCGACAGCGCGATTGCACATCCACGCAATCGCACTGTCCCACTCACGCGTTACTCTCTATTCCCCCCTGTCTACCCTTTTTTTCTCCTCAGCTACATGGCCACCCCAGAGAACGCGAACGCCGAGTGCGTGGGGCCGGAGAGCGCGCAGGCTGGCATTGCGCCGTCCTGCCAGGGCTGCCCCAACGCCGCCATCTGCGCCTCGGCCCCCAAGGGCCCCGACCCGGACATCCCGCTGATTTGCGAGCGCCTCGCAGGCGTGAAGCACAAGGTCATGATTATCAGCGGCAAGGGCGGCGTCGGCAAGAGCACCATGACAAAAGAGCTCGCCTTCGCGCTCGGCGCGCGCGGGCTGTCGGTGGGGCTGGTGGACATGGACATCTGCGGCCCCTCGCTGCCTCGGCTGACTGGCGTGCGTGGCGAGGACGCGCACCAGAGCGCTGGCGGCATCGAGCCCGTCCTGGTGGATGAGAACGTGGTGATGATGTCAATGCACTACCTTCTGTCGGACAAGAACGAGGCGGTGCTCTTCCGCGGCCCGCGCAAGAACGGCGTCATCAAGATGTTCCTGAAGGATGTAATGTGGGGCGACCTCGATGTGCTGCTGGTCGACACTCCGCCCGGCACCTCCGACGAGCACATCACCGTCAACTCGCTGCTGCAGCAGACGACGAACGGCGTGGACGGCGCCGTGCTGATCACGACGCCGCAGCGCGTGGCCGAGGCGGATGTGCGGCGCGAGTTCAACTTCTGCCACAAGGCAAAGCTGCCAGTGCTGGGGCTGGTCGAGAACATGAGCGGGTTCGTCTGCCCGGGCTGCCACAAGGAGTCGCAGATCTTTCCAAAGGAGGAGAACAAGGAGGGCGTCAAGGAGGGCGCCGGGGCACGGCTCAGCCGCGAGTTTGCGGTGCCGCTCTGGGGTGCCGTCCCGCTGGACCCGCTGCTGATGAAGGCCTGCGAGGAGGGCGTCTCGCTGTCGGAGTTTGCGGAGACGAACGGCGTGTCGAACAGTCCCACGCTGGACGCGCTCTTCACCGTGGCGGACCAGCTCATCGCGGCTCTGGGTATCCACACGGAGTAGGATGGAGCGGGCACCCAGCCTCACACTTGGCGGGGACCGGCAAGGACGCGCCTCACACCCTCGACCTTCGCCCCTTTTGCCGCTCCCCTTCCTCGACTGCGCGGTGCAAGCCGAGCTTGTATTCCCACTCCCCCCCCCGCTGGCGTGTGGCGGCCCAACGCCCCTCCCCCCCCCACGGTGCCATGCCACCCCAGCGGTTGCCAACAGGCGCGGCTGCTGTCGTTTTCTTCAAGCGTGCTACTGCTAACGCCATCTGAGACCATCCCCCTCTTCTTTGCCTGAGGTGCCGCACTCGCGCACGGCGCGATAGAGGGCGTCCTGCACCGTCAGCACACCCGTGCCAGCTCCCTGCTCACCGTGCGCACGCGCGGGCTCTCCAGTGACGCGGCAAGAGATGGAAGGCGTGTGTGTGTGTGTGGGGAGGGGACTCGCGGCAGTCTGATCGGGCCGCAAGCTGCCATGAACGAGCAGACCACTGCACACCCAGCAGGCATGCGTACGAGGGGGGGGGGCACGCGCTATAAAAAGACAGGAAACGTGGGTGTGTGTGCGTGTGGGTGTGCGTGTAACGTGATGTGCAGCCCTGCAATCCCCTGCAAGCTCCTATGTCCACCTTTGCCTTGACCGCTTATTCAAGAATTGTCGACGAACATGAAGAGCATAAAGGGGGAGGGAGAGATCGCGAAAAGGCAAGTCGCCAGGCCGCCTTACCACGAGCTCCATTTCAGGTGCTCAGCTAGAGGAGGGGGACGCGCAGGTGCTGACGAGACAGTGTTTGGCTCATCAGCGCTGCTCGTGGTGTGCTCGGGTGCTGCCACGAAGTCTTGCGATGTCTCTGTTTCCAAGTGTCTTTCCTCTGCGGTCACTTTTTGCTCATGGCTATATGCGCACGCATCAACGTCTGCTCGCACACCTGCACCTACTTACCACTGCTCCCATCGCGCCGGCTTCTTCACTTCTGCGCCTTTCCTCTCTGTGGTGCTGTACTCGCGTCACACGACAGTACAGCTTACGGCTACACGGTACTGCGGCGTTCCAAATTTGCGTTACCCCCCCTTCCCTCCCCAGCACATCCTTTCCATCTGGGAGACGCACCACCCCCGCTTGCGAAATCGACTAAACCAACGATGTCTGCCATTCCGGCCTTCGTGCTCGAGTGCGCGCGCGGCGGGCGGTGGGTGCGCGGGCTGATGGCGCTGCAGGACCAGCAGCGCTCCGCAGACCCTCACCTACGACGCGCCTGTGTCGCCCTCGCGCAGGTGGCCGCTCCACATTCGTGGGCTACTGTCCTCACCCTTCTCCAGCCCACAGACGCCGTGGTGCACACGCAGGAGGTGTGCAAGACACTGAACACCGTCGCCCGCCATCCAGAGCTCCCCGTGGACGTCTACGAGGCCGCCGTGGCAGCCCTCCTCGCCGCACCGAGGCCGCGGCCAAGCAGCGACAGTGCCCAGACGCTGCTCACGGCCCGTGACAGCGGTGGACGCGCCTCGAGTAGCAGCGCCGCGGCAAGTGCCGCCACAGCGCAGCGGCACGTCTTTCTCAGCGCGACGCAGTGGTGCGGATGGGAGACGGCGCAGCGGCTGCTCGCCTGCTTGCCCAACCCGCCCCCAAGCGTGTGTGTAGAGCGGGTGCACGCCCTGCACGTCTTGCGCCACCGCCTTCTCAACGACCTCGGACCTTTTCGGGACTGGGGCTGCATCACCGCCCCCCCAACAGAGGCGCCGTTGAAGTCGGTGCGCAACACGTCGCTGGCGGAGCAGCTCGACAAGCTCCGGCCAGCCCGCGCGCGTCGGTACTCCCTGCGCGACCACCGCGAGCTTGCTCGTCTCGGCGAGCAGACGCGGCAGCAGCTGCTACAGTGCGCCGGGGAGGAGGAGGCCGCGCTCGTGCAGGAGGCGAGCGCTGCCGTAGCGCCGTCCGTGACAGCGGTCTGCGCAGCCGTGCGCGTGCTGACCAGGCCATCGGCGTCGCCGTCATCGACTTCGGGTGTGGCGCCGTTACGGGCGGTGCGCACGCTGGCTGAGGCCTCCCGCCTGACCCCCGATCTCGCCCTTGTGTACGGCCGGGCCGTCGGTCTGCTCGCTCCGGGTGACTGGCACGCCGCCCTCGACGTGCTGTCCCGAGCCGAGGTGCGTGACGCGCGGCTGCATCGCCAGCTCGCCACGTGGCTGGTTAGTCGCGGTGATTGGGCAGCGGCGCTGGGGCGGCTGGCACACCATGAGGTCGCGACGGCACCGCAGCTGCGGAGCAGCACTGCTGGATTGAGCGAGGGCACCATCGCGCTGGACTACCTGCAGCGCACCGCAGCTCCAACGACGGCGGTGCTGCGCATGGAGCCGCAGACGACGCGGCCGTGGTACCGTCTGAAGCCGTCGCTGGGCAGCACCGCGTCCGTGGCGCAGCAGATCGCACACGCCCTCGCGCGCGGCGTGCGGCTGGACGAGGTGCAGCTGAGCATCGCGGGAAAGGAGTGGGCCGCGGACGGGCGGTGGGAGGCGGCCCTGGCTCTCTACCACCGCTTCCCCCTCCCGGAGTTCCAGAAGTACGCGGCGCGGGCGCTCGTGACGGCGCGGCCGGCGCTTCTGCCCGCGCCGTCCGCGTCCAATGCGATGGCGGAGAGGTGCTTCAGTGCGGCCGCGGCGGTGGCGTTGCTTGTGCCGCACGACGGCATTCGCAGTGGCGCCAGCGCTGCGGCCCGCCCGGCGCCGCCTCTGGGCACGTTCGCTGCCTGCACGCTGATGGACGCGGCGGCGAGTTGGTCGGAGGCCCTCGCGGTCTTCCGGCAGTGCGTGCGCGGCGGGACGCGGTGCAACCCACAAGTGCTCAGTACCCTCCTGCGCCGCCCGGACCTTCCACCCTCGGATGTGCGGGGGCTGCTCAAGAGCTACCCCGCAGCCGCGAACGACGGGGTGCGGCGCCGCGCTCGCGAGGGGTTTGGGGTGAAGTGATAAGGCAGTCTTGCGCGTGATGTGTGCTGCTCGTGGTGGGCATCGTGGAGCCGCGCTGCACCCGCTCGCCCTTCCACTCACACAATTTGGTCTGCGCGCGCTAACTCTGCATTTCTTCGTGGACCTCGTCACAGAGTCTCTCCCGCCCGGCAAGGCCAGTACATACCCCGACTGCACAGGGCACAGACGATACTTGGAGGTGTGGCAACGATCGCGCTAGACTCCATCACCGGAGTCGTCAGGTAAATGGAGTGCGGCCGCCTTCTCACGAGTGGGCAGCTTTCTGGACCTTTGTGTTCGTCTACGAGTCCGGCGCACGCTGTGTTCCACCTTTGTGTGTGTGTGTGAGTGTCTGTTACTCCCTCCCTCCCTCTCCTTCCCCGGGCCTATGCATCTCCACGTGTGGACATGCGTTTGGCACCGCCTACTCTCTCATCACCACGTACACACACACACACACACACGTCTGGAACAGCTCTAGCTGCCAGATTGGAACTACACGGTTGCCTAACCTGCTCTCTCCCACCCCCGTACAAACGTGCCTATCCACGGCCGCTTTTCTGTTGTTTTCATTGTCGCCACTGCCGTGCCCCAAGCCCTCGCTGAGCGCCGGACTTCCACGGGTGTTCTCGGTCCTCACTTGCGTCAGGACGCGCCCACGCACGCAACAGGAAGGCCACAACGAGGAAAACGTTCTGTTCTCGACGCTGCCGCCTCTCGCCGCTGGCACGGCTGACACCGCAGCACTCACCGCCCACAGCGCGCGCCGTCACCACCCCCACCAGACACCCTGTGTGGCGCTACGCAATGGCGATGGAGGTGGCCACGACGCCGTACACGGACCAGAAGCCCGGGACGTCGGGGCTGCGCAAGAAGGTGGCCGTTTTCCAGCAGCCGCACTACACGGCCAACTTCGTCCAGAGCACCTTCAACGCCCTCGCCCACCACGGCGCCACCCCAGCGGTGCTCGTCGTGGGCGGGGATGGTCGCTACTACACGGCTGACGCGGTGCAGGTGATTCTCAAGGTGGCCGCGGCGAACGGCGTGCGGCGGGTGTGGGTGGGCCAGCACGGACTGCTGTCCACCCCGGCGGTGTCCACGATGGTGCGGCGCCGCCGCGATGCCGCCGACAACAAGGCCACCGGCGCCTTCATCCTCACCGCTAGTCACAACCCCGGCGGCCCGAACGCGGACTTCGGCATCAAGTACAACTCGGAGAACGGCGGCCCGGCGCCGGAGAAGCTCACGTCGGACATCTACGACGAGACAGTGAAGATCACGCAGTTGAAGATGGTGACGGCGCTGCCTGACGTCGATATCAACACCATCGGCACGTACGACTTCCCCGAGTACGACTTCCACGTCGAGGTCGTGGACAGCCTGGCCGACTACGTGGCGTACATGCAGGAGGTGTTCGACTTCGACGCGATTCGGACTCTGATGCAGCGGCCCGACTTCACGATGCACGTGGACAGCCTCCACGGCGTGAGCGGTCCCTATGCCGCCCGCATCTTCCACGACTGCCTCGGCGTGCCGATGGCGTCACTGCACCACACCAACGTTCTGCCCGACTTCGGCGGCTGCCACCCGGACCCCAACCTCACCTATGCCCACGACCTCGTCCACGTGATGGGCCTTCTTCCAGATGGCAACGTGAACCCAGAGATGGCGCAGGCGAGCGGTGTGCCAAGCTTCGGCGTCGCCTTCGACGGTGATGCAGACCGCAACATGATCCTGGGGAGCCGCTTCTTCGTGAACCCGTCCGACTCCCTCGCGGTGCTGGCGGCCAACGCCGACTGCGTGCCCTTCTTCACCGTGGGCGGCAGCGCTGGGCTGAGGGCGGTGGCGCGCTCGATGCCGACGAGCGGGGCGGTGGACCGGGTGGCGGCAGCCAAGGGTCTGGCGCTGTTCGAGGTGCCGACGGGCTGGAAGTTCTTTGGCAACCTGATGGACAGCAAGGACGTCTACGGCGGTGCGGAGTACAACCCGCTGCTGTGCGGCGAGGAGAGCTTCGGCACGGGCAGCAACCACATCCGTGAGAAGGACGGCGTGTGGGCTTCGCTGTTCTGGCTCTCCGTGCTGGCGAAGCACAACACCGCTGGCGCGCCGCTGGTGGGCGTGCAGCAGATTGTGGAGGCGCACTGGGCCACGTACGGGCGCAACTACTACAGCCGGTACGACTACGAGGAGGTGTCGGCCGAGGCAGCCAAGGCCGTGATGTACACCGTAGAGGGCACCGCCGCGGCGGACGTGCCGGCGCTGAACGGCGTGCCGTGTGAGAAGATCGACAACTTCAGCTACACCGATCCCATCGACGGCTCCGTGTCCCTCAAGCAGGGCGTGCGCGTGCTCTTCGCGGACGGCTCCCGCTTTGTGCTCCGACTGAGTGGCACCGGCTCCTCCGGCGCCACCATCCGCCTCTACCTCGAGCAGTACATCGACCCCGCCGCCGTGCAGGCGCACCTCTCTGCCCACACCCTGCCCACCGCCAGCACGGCGCTCAAGGCGCTCATCGGGACCGCGCTGCAGGTGTCCAAGATGGAGGCGCTCACGGGCCGCAGCGCGCCGACGGTGATCACGTGAAGGACGAAACAACGAGATGAGAAGCGTGTGTTGCCCGAGCTCCAGTTTGCGTTTCTCACTTGTTCTGCGGTGGCGAATACGTGATGTGGGGAGGCGTGCCCGCTGGGGGGGGGGGGGCTAGTGAAAACAAGGGCGCCGCCCGCGTGTTCATGTCGGGGTGCGTGTGCATGGGTTTGTGTGTGTTTGAGTTTGTGTTTTGATGCAGTGTAGAGACTCTGCCCGCATCACGCCGACGCTCGTCATGTGCTTCTCGACGGGGTGTCCGTGTCCGCGGCTCACTTCTCTTTCACGTGTTTATTGCCCTGGTTGACGCGGAGGGGCACACGCACACGCACACGCACACGCGCACGTACACAGCGGCGCCCCCCTCGCCCCTCCTTTCCCTTCTCTCCTCTTTTCTCCCTTTGTGCCTCGGGAAAGGGAGCTGAAGCGTGCGCGTGGCTTGGGGGAGGCGGTGAGCACGCACAGAAGCGCGCGTCACACACTCTCCTTGTGTTTGTTCTTGGTCGCTCACTTACCAGCTCACTTTGCCCTCCTCCCATGTGATGTGCTTCGACGCGCTGTGAATGCCTACATGTTGGTCTGTGTGTGTGTGTGTGTGTGTCGGTGTGTGTGTGTCGGTGTGTGACTGTGTGCGTGCCTGTGGGTGCATTTCTTCCTTCTCCATCCCGTCCCTGGTCCGGCCCTTGAGGCCAAGAGGCGACGAACAAGCGCATCGCAGGACGCTCACAGAAGCACACAAAGGCAGACAACAACGCCGCCTTGGTACGCGGTGTGTGCCCCCCCTCCCCCTTTCCCGCCCCGCCCCACCGAGTGCCCACCTTTGTCGTGTTTTCTCTCTTCTTCCTTCACTCGCTTCGCCTTCATTTCCTGTTTTCGTCTCCATTGTGTCAGACACACGGACAGACCATACGTCCTCCCCTCTTTTCCCCCCCTCCAGCGCCTTCCAGATGCACGGACGCGTCGGCGCGGCGGCCGGTGCAAGCGCCTGCCCCCGCTCATCATCGCGCGCGCACGTACTGAGTGCACCCGCGTGTGTGAATGTGTGGAAGGGGGGGGGGCAAGGTGAGGTGAGGCAGCATTGCGGCTGTCCACGTGTTCTCACTTCCCTTTCTCGTTCTTTGGATTTCCAGTTACCGTGGTGCACACAAAGACGCACACACACACACACACACCGTAACGAACGCAAGCAGGCATCTTTTCGGTTCAAGCTCGATATCCACGCCTCACCAGCTCGACTTGGCGCGCATGCTGGTGCGTATGTCCTCCTCCTGCGAGTCAACAGCTCGTGCCGCCTACTTGAATCGTACACAGACAGCAATGTGCCAACTATCTTGCGCCCACCTCGTTGCGACTACCCTCTGCCTCTTTCCTCCGATCGCCCCCCCCTCCCGTTTCTCCGCCCCCTCCTTCACGTTCAGCCTGAAGGGACACTTGTACGCTGGGTCGTAAAAGAAGTGGCAACCCCACCTGGACTCGATCCCCCCCCCCCCCACACACACCTCCCTCCCCCCACACAAACACACGCACGTGTTCGTGCTCCTCCTGCTTCTGCTGCTGCTGCTGCTGCCGAGCTCATCTCTGCGGCTGAGGCACTGCGTGCGTGCGCTTCCGCCACGTCCCGTGAGCGCCAGTGCGGCTTGCGTGTTCGGCGCGCCCATTCTTTTTGTTTTTATGTCTCGCCTGCGTGTTTTACTTTAGGCACACATATTCAAGACTGGTTCGGCTGTGCCCTCACTCACGTCCTCCGCGCGCGCCTCTGCCACGGCGGTGGCGGACATGCGGTGCATCGCGCACATCGACATGGACTGCTTCTACGCGCAAGTGGAGGCGGTGCGGCTCGGCATCGACTGCCGCGTCACCCCCCTCGTGCTTGCGCAGTGGGGCAGCCTCATAGCGGTCAACTACCCAGCTCGCGCGCGTGGAGTGAAGCGGTTCAACAACGTTAGCGAGGCACTGGCCTTGTGCCCGGAGCTAGTCGTTGCCCTCTCGCCCAGCTACCGCATGGGCGAGTCTGTCAGTCAGTACCACCCGAACCCGGTCCAGGACTCATACAAGATCTCCCTCGAGCCTTACCGCCGCGCCAGTCGCCAGATTTTCGCGATTCTTGCCTCCACGCCTGGCGTGCAGGTGGAGAAGGGTAGCGTAGACGAGGCCTATGTGGACGTGACGGAGGCGGCGGGGCTGGAGCTGGCGGGGCTGCGTGCGGCTGCCGCTGCAGCAGGGGCTGCGGCGCCGCTGGACGCGCTAACCGACGTGATGGAGCCGTCGACGCGGCTGATCGCGGACCGACGGGCGGAGATGGAGGTGTGGCTTGCGGCGCGCGGGACGTCGCTGGCAGCCGCCTTCGACGAGCCGATGCGCGCGCTGCTGCGCGGCGAGTGCGGTGCGGCGCTGGTGGGCAGCCGCGGCTTCTGCGTGGACGCTGGCGACGCGGCGTACGCGGAGCGGTGCCTGCTGCTGTGCGCGGCGTCGCGCGTTGTGTGGCGGCTGCGGCAGCGCATCTACGCGGAGCTGCGCTACGACTGCTCCGCCGGCATCGCGCACAACCGCGTGCTGGCGAAGTGCATCAGCGCGACGCACAAGCCAAACCAGCAGACGCTGCTGCTGCCGGACCGGAGCGCGAGTGCGCTGTTCGGGCTGCCGCTGAGCGGGCTGCGCGGGTTTGGCGGGAAGTTTGGCGCGGCGGTGAGCGCTGTGTGCGGGGGCGCGACGGAGTGCCGCGAGGCGTGGCTTGTCCCGCTGGCGCAGCTGCGGCGGCTGGACGGGACGTGCGAGGTGGGCGGCGACGACGCGGACGGCGGGGAGGAGGGCGCGGACGCCGAGGCAGGGCGGCGTCAGGGTAGACCTCGTGCGGTGAAGCGTGAACGTGCCGCCTCTGAGTCACCGGAGCGCGGCCGCAGCCCTGCGGGCTCTTCGGGGTCTGCTTCGTCCTACGCGTACTACCGCATGCGGGGGCTGGCAGAGGACACCATCTCCAACCGCCCGGTCTCCAAGACGCTGATCGCCTCCAAGAATTTCGGCCGGCACGCCTCGTCGATCGAAGTGGTGCACCGCTGGGTTGTGGTGCTGTGTGGTGAGCTGTGCTCTCGCTACGAGGAGTTCACGACCCTCTTTCACCTGCGCGGGCGCAACTTCAACGTCAAACTCGGCAACGAAGGCTTCTGGCGCATGGCCGGACTTGCCAACCGCACAGTGGTGCTACCGGTTGTCATGCAGCCCGACATCCTCGCGGCGGCGGCGATGCGGGAGGTGCAGCTCGTTTTTCGCGACAACCCCAACGCCGCGCCAGACTCGGTGACACTGACGATCGGCGGCTTTGTGTCTGACGGCAGCGGATCGGCCGGGGCGGTGCCTAGTCTTGCAGCCATCGCCGGTGATGCGCGGGACGCCACACACGCCGCGCCGCGTCAGCAGACCCTGCTGTCCTCCTTCCGCTCCGCGGCTGCTGCGGCTGCGGTGGCCAGTATCACCCCCAGCGGCGGTGTGGGCGCCGGTGTTGGGTCGGCGGGGAAAGAGGCGGCCGAGGTGTTGAGCAGCAGCGATGACGACAGCGACGCATGCGTGGCGGTGGACGAGGATGGGGAGGGGAGGCACTGCTCGGTCTCCTCGCGACGCGGGAGCTCGCTGGGGGATCGCGGGGACGGCTTGGAGAGCGGCAGTGTGGTCCTCCTCGATCCCACCCCGCTCTCGCCGAACAGCAGCGTGCACCACGCCACCCCGCCGCCGCTCCTTTGCGCAGAGAACACCACCAGCACCAGCGGCAACGAGGGCGTAGGCGGCGTCGCGGCGCAGCCGTTGCACGCAGCGCGCCACCGACTGGATGACTTCTTCCGCGCCGCCGCCGTGCAAGGCCCGCCGAGGTCGGCAGTCATGCCGCACGGCGCTGCGCGTACATCGGTCGCGGAGGTTGCGGTGGAGACGGCGAGCTCAGACGCGGAGGCTCCGCTGACGGTAGAGGAGGGCGAGGACGAAGAGGTGAGAGTGGTGGTGGTGGACGTGACCGTCATCGACTAGTGTGCCCGCTTTCTCCACCGACGCACGAGGCGGAAGTGGCGTACGCGTGGATGCTGCACATCTGACGGCCTCTTCCCGCTGCGTCTGCATGGCCGAGTCGCCCTCCCCTTCTCCTCCTTCTCCATGTGTGTGGTTGCACGATGCGTGCATCAGTGCACCCCGTCCCCGTCTTTCACTCCACCGGTGGGTCTCTCTTCCCTGTGCCGTGCGCGCTTCCAGCGCACATGCGCGAGGCGGTTCTGCTTGGCTCTTGCAGCCACTTTGGCAACGCAGTTCAAGAGAGGCAACGAACAAACTGCAGGCAAAGGACCGCCGTTGTGCCGCACCCCTCCAGGCTTGTATCGGCACTTCTTTTCGCCAGAGAGCCAGACAGTGGCCTCCCTGAAAGGAACCCTGCAGTGCCAACGCGTGTTGACGACGCCGTCTGTCCGGGCCCGCGCAGGTGCCGCCTTCTTCTCGTCCCTCTCCTCTCTGCCCACCGCAGCAGCATAGCCGTTTGTTTCTCGTCTACTCGCCCACACGGTCTCGCTGCTCCTCCGGCCTCCGCATCGCCACTGTCTACACAGAAGCCCACCTCCTCACTACCATTCTGCTTCACTCGTGCGGGTGCGCGGAAGCGCGCACGCACGCACACACGCACACACGCACACACACACACACGCACACACACACCCGCGCAGACTCGGACTCGTTTTACCAGGCGTCAGCAAACACCTCTTGCCCTGCACTCAGCCGATTGCTTCGTGGGGGGGGGGTGCACAGCCCACCACAGACCGGCCTGGTCGCACTTCTCCAGTGCGAGATGCAGCAAACGTCTGCCAATGGTGTGACGCACGGCAGCGCTTCTCCTCCATGCCCCTCGTCGTCCCCCACGTACGCCTCTGCCGCGGCGGTGGCGGACATGCGGTGCATCGCGCACATCGACATGGACTGCTTCTACGCGCAGGTGGAGGCGGTGCGGCTCGGCATCGACTGCCGCGTCACTCCGTTCGCTCTTATTCAGTGGGGCAGCTTCATCGCAGTCAACTACCCAGCTCGCGCGCGTGGGGTGAAGCGGTTTCGCTTGTCCCCGGACGAGGTGCGACGGGAGATGCCGGAGGTGCAGATGTCGCACATCGCCACGTACGCCCTCGGTGAGGCCGAGTACGGCTACCCCGACGCCCCACGCATCAACACACACAAGGTCTCCCTCGAGCCTTACCGCCGCGCCAGTCGCCAGATCTTCGCCATCCTGCGTGCGGAGCCGGGGGTGACGGTGGGCAAGGCGGGGATCGACGAGGCCTATGTGGACGTGACGGAGGCGGCGCGGCTGGAGCTGGCGGGGCTGCGTGCGGCTGCCGCTGCGGCGGGGGCTGCGGCGCCGCTGGACGCGCTGACCGACGTGATGGAGCCGTCGACGCGGCTGATCGCGGACCGGCGGGCGGAGATGGAGGCGTGGCTTGCGGCGCGCGGGACGTCGCTGGCGGCCGCCTTCGACGAGCCGATGCGCGCGCTGCTGCGCGGCGAGTGCGGCGCGGCGCTGGTGGGCAGCCGCGGCTTCTGCGTGGACGCTGGCGACGCGGCGTACGCGGAGCGGTGCCTG
>JASAOO010003519.1:0-40210 GCA_030849075.1 Zelonia costaricensis
TCCTGCCCCACCCCCCTCGCTCCCCTCACCGCCTCCCACCTCTGCTGATCGGCTTGCACTCGCCTCCTTGGCCCAACAAGCGCACCTTGAGGCACCCCTCGCAAGCAGTGCCGCCCCCCGGGTCACTTGTAGTCGCACGTGCCCCCGTCCGGTGTTCGCGCCTGCGGAATCTAGCCCACTCCCGACTCGAACGCGCTCCGCCCCTCCGCCCTCACCCCCCGCTGCTTGTTGTGCTTCTCCCGCTCCCTTTTACTGAGCGGGCATTATCTGGCGCGTCGTGTTCCTCCTTGTCCTTCCTTTTCTTCTTTCTTCTTGTCTTTCTTCTCGGCGTCCTCGCAGGTCGCTCCTCTGCTGCCTTTATCTCGCTACCTTTGCTTTCTATTATCACGGTCGTGTGCACTCGCTTGCACATTGTCTTTTTTTTTTGTTTCGCCTGTGCTCTCGCGCTTCCGCGTGCGCGTGACCGAGCGTCTGTGAGTGTGTGTGTGTGTGTGTGTGTGTGTGTCGGCGGTGGCTTGAGAGCGGCACGACCTTGTACCCCAAACCCCACCCCTTCTTTTACTCAGTCCTTCTCATCTAAGAGAAGAAACACGCACGCACACAAACAAGCGCAACACAGTGTTCATTTGAGCCCCGCTCCTCGTCGGCGGCTACTGCTACTGCTTAGGCTGACCTTGTTGCTTGTCTGAACCCTCCCCTCTCTATTACTCCCCCCTCCCACCCTGCAGCACTTCGTCCCAACTGCTTCGCCTCGTTGTTTCCAGAGTTTACCGGGTGTTGCCCCCCCCTCCCTCCCCCCTCTTTGCTGTGCTGCTCTAGTGCCATCTCCATCTCTCCTCCCTTTTTTGGTGCCTCACGTGCTCTCGATTCCTGTAGCATCGTTTCACTGTTTGCTCGCCTGTTGTGTTCCGCCTCGCCCCAATTGCCTCGTCTTCGCCGCGTGTGTGTGTCTCCCCCCCCTGCCTTGCGCGCTTTACCTTCACGCCCTTCTCCACCTCTTCTACGTTCCTCTTTTGCCCTCTTTTCTCTCAAGCTCCCCGTGTGCGCTTCTCGTTGCCCGTCTGTGTGTCTCTGTGTGTGTGTGTGTGCGCGTATTCGTGTCGGTAACTCAGTGTTGCTCGACAGCTCTTATCTTGCTCGCCTTCCCCTTTTGGCGTTTCGCTTCCCCGCTTCTTCTTTTCCTCCTGTGTCTGTCATCTATTGCTGTTTTTTTCGCGACTTCTGCTCCACCGCAGCTCTGCAGTCCCGCAGCGCCGCCGCTTCTCTCCTCCCCCCTCCCCCTTACTTGCATCCAAGACCACGCAAACCAAAGAGGGCATCCCTGCCCCTTCCGCACTTCTCCCTCTCTTGTTGGCTTTCTGCCCCGACATAAAGACACCGACGACGATGTTCACCGACCTGCACCACCTTCGCCGCGGCGAGGCGGCCGGTAACCCCGCCACACACACCGCCGCTACGTGGACGTGGTCGCTGCCGGAGAGCACTGCGGACTTGAATGCGATGCACCTGCCGGCGCCCGACGACGCGGACGTGAAGGCGCTGCTGCGGCTGCTGTCCTCCAGCTTCGAGCTCGCTGACCGCACAGAGACGGAGATGGCGACCTGGGACCAGCAGCCCGTCCCCACCGCTGCGAACACCGCCACCGTCACTGCCGTCAACTCGCTGGCGGCGCCGGAGGACTTTGTGCACTTGCTGCAGAGCGAGAGCAGCAACGTGACGCCAGCCGAGGCTGTGCTGAACAGCGACCTGACCAAGCTGGCCCTCCCCTCCGACGGCCGGTTTACGCACCTCGCGTCGTCAAACGCGCTCACGAGCGGGCTTGGCAGCGGGCGGGACAGCAGCAGCAGCAGCGTGGGCACCCGCCACGGCACGACGGGCTTCGGTATCTCGGTCCACCGCACCTCCGCGTCCTCGACCACAACCGCCAGCGACGCACCGACGCCGCCCACGGGCCGGCACCCCACCGCCGTCTCCAACGCCTTCGCCAACATCGGCAGCGGCCTCGCCGAGGAGAACTTCAATGTGCTGACGCCGGACAAGCGCACGATGCTGTCGATCCCGGCCGAGTACGTCCAGCCGACCTTTGGCAGCCGCAACTACCGCCACCGCAACCGCGAGAAGCTCCTTTTCTCTTTCTGCCTGTGCAAGACCTTCTGCAGCGGCGCGACGTGCCACCACGGCGCCGAGTGCGACTTCATCCACTGCGAGCCGGACAAGCTCCGCCTTCTGCAGGACGCCGCCGGCTGCGCGAGCGACCGCGCGGGAGTGCACTCCTTCCAGGTGCACTGGTCTGCGCCAGTCGCCTCCCTTGCTGATGCGTCGTACCCCCGTCTGCCTAGCGGGTACATTGTGTACATCAAGAGCGACGACGGCCAGCGCGGCCACGGCAACAACGGCACTGCTGCGCCGCACCACAGCGTGACGCAGGCGCTCGCCTCGGAGATGGTGTACGCGACTGTGGGCGGGCAGGAGGCGCTGCGGCTGCCGTCCACGTCGCCGCTGCGCATCTGCAAGCACTTCGAGCGCGAGAAGTGCGCGCGTGGGGCGCTGTGCCACTTCATTCACCCCGTCGTCCTCGGCAAGCCTGCCATGCCGTCCTTTCCCCAGCCGCGGCAGCAGCGCGGCGCGGCCGCCGTCACGGTAGGCCAGCGCCATGCACCGCAGCCGCGGCCCGCTGCGGCGCCCGCAGCGCGTGCGCAGGAGCGTGTGACGCGGCCCCATCCCCTGCCACTACAGCCGCCACAGCTCATGCCTCGGCAGCAGCCAGCGCAGCCGCAGCCGCAGCCGCAGCCGCAGCCGCAGCAGCCGCAGCAGCCCATGCCGAACCCTGCCATGCGACTTGCCACAACGCCGCCCACTCCGGGGGCTGCCGCGGTCCCCGCTGCTGCTGCGGCGAGCGGGTCACCCATCCTGACGGCCTCGCAGCTGCCCCCGGGTGCGCTTGTACGGTACGAGGATGTGCTGTACATGTGGAGCGCCGAAACGAAGCAGCTCATTCCGCTGCACGCCACCAACGCCAGCGGGTACCCCGGCACCTCGGGACAGCCATCGCCCGTGCTGCTGAGTGTCAACTATGGCCGCGTGTCGAGCCGCCCGCAGGGCGCCGTCCCGGGCTTCCAGATGCCCGCGAACGCCATGCTGGTGCAGTCGGCCAGCGCCTTCGCGTCGATGCCGATGGGTGGTGGCGCCGCGCAGCAGGCCTCCGCTCCGGCGGCGCAGCAGCGCTTCGGAATGTAGGCGGAAGTGCCTCTTCCCGTGCCGACTGTGGGCCTCTGTGTTCCCCCTCCCCCCCTGACACGCCCCCGCAGCCCCAGCTGCGTCAACGCACTTCTTTGCCTGTGGTTCTCCCGTCCGACGCTTTCTCCTGCCTCTGCTTCTTCTATTTTGTTTACGGGGCTGCTCTCCACTTCCTTCACACTCGCGTTTCTCGTTTCCTCGATGCTGTGACGGGCCGCCGACTCTGTACGGCGCACTGCTGGTACGCGGCTCCATGCCAGCCCAGGGTGCAGGGAGACGAGGGGGCGGGGTGGTCGCGGGGCGAGCCCTGGAGGTGTGCCCTCTCCGCCCTTGTGCTCTTCTTTCGTCTTTTGTTTTTCTTGTTGGGTTGCTCAGGCAGGTGTGGCGAAGTGACGTTGACCATCAACGTATCCGCACCCTCGTTCTCTCTTTTCCCCCCACCTCCTCCCAGCGTGCTGCTGCTTGTATCTTCTGTGTGTCTGCCTTGCGTGTCCCTCCTACGGATCACGCTCCGTGGTGTCTCCTGAGTCCTGTGTTGACGTTCGATGGTGTGCGGTTCCGTGGCAGAGCATCCCTCTGTGTGCGTGTGTGCGGGAGAGAGGGAGTGAGGGCGAGGGCGAGTGCGGATCTGTGTCGCTCGGTCATGGTTGCACGCCGCGCTCTCACCCTGGTCTCGGCGCGGAGCTGAACAAACAACAAATCAACGCGCACGCACGCAGCTCTCACACGACCCATGCCGGTGTCGCACAGGTTTGCGGGCACATCTTTGCGTTTGGGTTTCTCTTGCTTCGGTCTTGGTACATGCTCCTTCTTCTGATCTTTTTGTCCCCTTTTCCTTTCCCCTTCTCCGCTTACGTTGATGTCTTCTGCTCTTGTACGGACGGCGTAGAAAAGGGGGGGGGGGCAGGGCCGCAACTGCGGAGACCCCCGTGTAGAGACGCACGGAGGAGAAGTCGTTGCCAGAGGTGCGGGAGAGGGGCTTGACGTCACAGGCGGTGCACCTGGCCTTGCCACCTGCTCTTCCCCCTTCTCGCTTTGTTGCCCCGTGCGCGTCCTCGGTGTCACCGCTGCCGCATTCTGATTTATCATGCGCTGTCACAGCTCTCTACCCCACACATCGGCACGTCCACGCTTCCGCCTGAGATCTACTGCACCTCTTTTTGTTTTTTGTTTTGTTTCTTGCTTCGCTCCATTCGCCCATACGCGCTTTCTTTAGCCTTCATTTCTCCATCTGTTTATCTCTATAGGTGCGTAGTGCCTAACAGCCGCCGGCATACTCACACACGCCACAGGGGGTCGTGTGGGGATGGTGCCATGGGCGCCATTACCACAGCTTCAGCCCTCGTTCTGTTTGTGTGTCGTACAGCGGTGCGCCTCTGCCTCGCTTCCCCGCTCTCTCTATCTCTCCACCAGCTCGTCCCGCTCTCGCGCCCCTCAGCTGCCTAGCACAGTGCGACCCTTTTCCTCGTCTACGTCTCCCTCCCCCTACATAGTTGCAGTTGTTCTGCCGTGCTGGGGGACTCCCCTCTCGTGGGATACCCCAAACTGTGACGCTGGTGCACGCTTGAGATGTCAGACGCCTTCCCCTCTCTCCCCCCCCCCACACACACACACTTCCTTCCACTGTCGCAACGCGGGCACGATGACGCACATGCTTGCTGGTCTTTGCCTCTTTTCACCCCGTCTTGTGTCCTGGCACGTTGGTGGCTTCTGCCGGCACCGTGTGTGTGTGTGTGTGTGGCGGTTTCTCATGGGCTTCTTCTCACCCCCTGCCTCCCGTCCCTCCCGTCCCTCTCTTTCCACATCTTTCTCTTCACTTCACCTTTTCGTTTCGCTTTGTTTCGTTTGTTTTGGTTTTTGTTTTTGTGCGGGGGGTTCTCCCTTTTCTCGTGCCGCTGCGAATGATGGGTCCGTTCTTGACGTGCGCTTTCAAATCACCCCTTTCTTCTTCTGTGATCACGTGTGCGAGCTTTGCTTGCCCTGTTTTGTTGTTCTCTGCGCCTTCAGTGCTCTAACCAACTCCGCTGGTCTTTCTCTTTTCCCTGTGGCGTCACCTAAGGGCCCAGTCGATCCAGGCCTTGTCTCTCTCCCTCCCTCTCGCTCCTTCTTCATCTATCCATCAATCCCCACCTCCGTCTGCCGACCTGTTTTTCATGTTGACTTCGTCACTTGCGCTGCGTGCTTGCCTTTGCGTTGTTGTGTTTTGATCACTTTGCTCTCCGCGTGTCTTCCACTTCCGCACCACACTTCTCCGATCAGTTTTCTTTTTCGGTGTGATCGCTGATGCGGTGGGGACGATCGAAACCTCTTTCTTGTGTGTCTCGTCCAGCTTCTCTCTTCCCCAATCCCTCTCTCTCTCTCTCTCCATCAACGATCCTCAAGTGTGCAAGCTTTCCTTTCCCTTCGTTGAGTGTCTTCCTTCGCGTTTCGCGCGCGCCTCACCCTCGCCTCCTTCTTTTCGCTGTTTTTTGCTGCCCTTTCCCCATGCAATGTGCTTCGGCGCCTACGGAAATACGCTTCTGCTTCCCCCTCCCTCCCCCTCTCCCCTCCCGCACACGCGTGCCTCGGCGTCTCCCTCTCGTCAAGTCCTGGGGGTGGGGGGGGGGGCTGCTGGCCGTGACAAGAGAGGTGGCAGAACAAGCCAGATGCACGAACCATGCAAACGTCCAACCAGCTCTCCTAGCCGCAGGTGAGCCACGGGCGCGTGTCGTGTTTCGCGTGCGCGTCTTTTGGACAGCCGCCGTGCTGGTCCAACCACGCGCTCCCGCACACCCCCTCTCCCCCTGAAGCACACACACACACACACGAACACACGCACACACAGGCACCTTCTGCTGGCACGAGCAGCGAGGAGCAGCACACGCCATGGGAGTCGCTGCGATGCACTGGACACGTTCCTTTGCATTAGCCCTTCTCGCCGGCCTCCTGTCATCTCATCCTTCTTGACCCACTGCAGCGCCTCCGCCTCGTTCTCTGCCGTCGTTCCCGCCGCGTGTGGGGGCAGACGCAGAGGGATGCGAAAACTAAAGAAGAAGCAATAGAAAAACTAGACGGGCAACCCAAAAGCTGATGGCGCCAAACGGGCGGGTGGAATTCGACGGTGGCACCTGCATCGAACCCAGCAATTGATCCCCCTTGTTCTTTCCTCCTTCATCGCGACGTTGACTCCACTCTTCCGTCCTCCGCCCTCTCTCTCCTGGCTCGCTCCCTTTTCCCTCCCTTTCACCTCGCTCCAGTGGCGACTTGCTCGCAAGCTTCTTTTTCTGGTTTGTTTGTTTAGTTGGTGACCTGTACCTCCCTCCCCCTCCCTCCCTCCCCTTCTGTGTGTGTGCGTGCGTGAGAGATGGTGAATCGCTCCGGTTCTCTTTTCACTTGTCTCTCCCGTCTACCTTTAATGCCCTTTCCTTGTGTTTGTGTGTGTGTGTGTGAGTGTGTGTTTGTGAGTTTGTAGTTGTACACGCCTCTCTTCTTTGTTTGGCTTTCCTCCATCAGTGGCTCCCTCGTTCTTTCTCGCCCCTCTTCCCTCCCCTCCCCCTCCATTCCGGCCTCTGCCTGTGCCGAGGGCAGGGGGCTACGAGGGGGGGGGGGGGCTACGAGCTCGCCCTGCGTGAAAACGAGGATGACGAGAAGCACCAGAACAAAACAAAACAAAACAAAATCAAAGAAAAAAAAAAGAAAAAAACAGAAACAGAACATGACGGTGTCACGAGACGGTCAATCCGCCACGCGCGCCTCGCTTGCGTACTCATTCTTGAGCCGCCGCAACGTGCTGATGGTTTGGTGTTTTCTTTTTCTTCACGCGGTGGCTCTCGATAGATGTGCTGCTCCTGTTACACGCTGTGTGCTGGCAGACAAAAAAAAGGAGGGAAAGCGCTGCTGCTAGTACGCGATCGTGTGTGCGTGTGTGCGTGCGGTCATCGTGTGTCCGTTGGCCCTTCCGAGAAACGCGCTCGGTAATGAGAGCGTAGGGGAATTGAGGGGGGGGGGCACTGAAGGGAGGCTCCCGGCTGGAGCAGCGGAACGGAGGGATTAGGCGGTGAAGGCGCGCGGTGCGCTTCTGGAGTCTTCCCCGCACACAAGTGCCGTTCCTTCTCGTGAGCCCACCATGGCTACTTGCAGCGGCGTAGCACCCGCGCACGGCGACGTGGTGTCGAGGAGGAGATCGAAGCGACGGGCTTGCAGGTGCTTGATGGGGAAGAGGGCTCGCCTGCGAGGACGCAGCTGCCTCCCTGCTTCCTCACACCTGGCTTCCCCTTCCGCATTCCGCCGCCGTTGCCCCACGTGTTCCCTCGCTGTCCAACTCCTGCTCCCCCCGTCCTTTCGTTGCCACTCCCTCCTCCCTTCCAGGACTGCGGTCTGCACGTTGATGGCAGCGCCGCACTCACCACGTCGTGTGCGTTAGCTACACGTTCTCCCCCCTCGTTTCCTTGTGCCCTGTGGTTGTTCATGTTTCTTCTCCACCGTGCGTTTGCGGCGCTGCGGGCCCGACTCGCATCACCATGCTGGTGTTCTCCTTTCCTCTCCTCTCCTCCGCCGTTGTCTTTTCTCGTCATCGATCGTATGTCCTTTCCCGTGCCGATGCGCGCGTGCGTGTGTGCGTCTGTGCGTGTGCCTCTCTCACTCTTCCGGCGTGTGTCTTGTGCGTGCTTCTTTTCCTTCGCCTCGTCTCTCCTCCTCGTGTGCTGCACGGGTGTCTGCCGCGCTTTCTGCGCCACTCCCGCCTTCCGCGTGTGTTGAGCCTCCCCCGGTCGTACGCACCGCATCGCCACCGTTTTTGTTTCTCTCCCTCCTCGTGTGCTTGCTTTCGTTTCTGCGTCTCCCCTCCCTCCCTCCCCGCACGTGCGCTCACCGACGTCCCCTTACCCCCACGAAATGAACGACACACGCCCATCTCCGTGACGGGGCGTCGTTCTGACCTGTGTAAGCTTCACCTGCCGTCTTTCTCCGCTACCTTCTCTGCGATGGCGGTTTCTTTCCTCCCTCCCTCCCCCCTTTGTGGTGCGGACACCTGCGCTCTCGTACCGGCTCTTGCCGTTGGACTCTCATCCTCGTTGCCGTGTTGTGGTGTGTGTGTGCGTGTCCCTCGGTCTCCTTCCCCTCTTTCCTTCTCTCATCGCCCCCCTCCCTCTCTCGTTCTCGTTCTTCATCTCTCCATCGCATTGCTTGCCTTCATCACCGCCGCGCTCCATCAACGATGCGACGCACCGTGCGCCGCCTCCCCCCTCCCTTCCGCCGGCTTTCGCACCGCCGCTGCTATCCGATCCCGTCCTATCTATATCTCTCTATATATGTATAATGGATAAGACAAATATACAAACACGCACACCAGCGCTTCCATGTGCAGTGTCATGAGTCACACGTGTGGCTTTCTTCTTAATCTTCCACCTTCTTCAAAGGAAAAACAAAGAAAAAGAACAGCCGTCACGCAGAGACGCACACTGACGCTCTCCTTTCTTTCCAAGGCAGCGTGCACGCCTCGTCTGGTGTGCGAGGGAAGCGGCGAGAACAAGGGCGTCTCTGCAACGTGCAACAGGAACTTCTCTCTCTCTCTCTTCTGTGCTTGTGTCACTTCCTGCTCTCGTTCCTCAACCCGCTGCCCCCCCCCCCCCCCTCCTCCTCCTCCTCCTCCCTCTGCTTCTGCTTCTCGGCACCTGCGATGGTGTGGCGCCAACGCGTCCTCGTCTGCTGATTTCGCTTCTCCGTTTCTGCATTCGTGTTGCTCTTTTGTCTGTCTGCCTCCTCCTTCCCCGTCTCCTGTACTGCATCGCCACGATCACGTTTATGCGTCCTGACTTTCCCCCGTGCTCTCGGCGTCTCTGTGCGATCGATTCCACTCGCTCCCCACCGCACCGTTCAACTCGCCTCTTGCCGTCTTCACTGATCACGACACGAGAGCGGCACACTTCTTTTTTTCTCTCAAATCCGTCGGTCACTTTCTCATTCTGTCTGAGTGCGTGTCTTGGAGGGTGAGGGTGTGTGTCTGTGTGTCCCCGTGTTTGTCTCACTCCGCTCGTACTCGAAAGGAAGAGGTGCGTAGCCGCGCAGGGGCACGCTTGCCAGGGCCCGCGGCGAAGTTGCCTCACTTTACCTGCACGAGCTGGCAAAGCACGTGGGCGTGTACATCTCTTCTACTGATGCGTTTTTTTTTTTTGTGTGTGTGTTTGCCAGCAGTGCCGCGTCCGTCTGTGAACGGTGCCACTGCCGCGCTTGCGGCTCCTGCGTGCCGTCACTCAATCCGACAGAACGTCGTCGGGTCTCTTCGCCCGCGCCCTCTCCCCGCGTATGTCTCTTGTGCTTTTGCGCTTCTTTTCTCGTGCGTCCTCCCGCTCCGGCGCACGTGCGTGTGGGTGCGCGTACGCGCCACCTCTTCTTGTGTAGTTTGTGCATTTCCCAGCCTGAACTCCGTCACTTCCCCCTCCCTCCTCTCTCTTTTCTGCCCCAGCGTTTGCTTGAAGCGCTTGTTGCTCTCTCGTCGACTCCGCATATTGCCACCTACCTCCTCCGCCTCCTGCAACCATCTTGTTTCACGTCCCCCTTCTTCGTTCAGGGTGCTTCAGCGTTTCCCTTTTTTCTTAGTTATTGGCGTGGGGGCGACTACCGACGGCTGTTCGATTGCGGCCATTGTCCGCCGAGTGCGCCAAGGGGTGGAACATCTGCGGTGGTGTAGCGCGCCGCGACCTAGCAGCGGCGCGCTACGCCTCAGCTGGAACACAGCACGTGCTTATTCGAGCACGCGTGTGTGTGTGTCTGTGAATGTGGCGGCTCGTGCCAACAAGCACGCCGTGGTGGAAGGCGTGGTCGGCCCCTAGCGGCGGCGAAGTTCAACGCGTGTGGAGGTGGCAGCGGTGCACCCTTTAGCAGTCCTGTGGCAGCCAGACGGCCACGCCGCTCTGTCTAACCAGACAATTTCTTTTCCACTGTTTGACTCTCCTTTGTGGCAACACCGGCGCCTTCGCGCCGGCCCCCCCCTCCCCCCGTTGCAGCGTTCCCCTTGCTCTTTTCGTTTTCTTTTCCCGGTGGTGCCGTTGCGCGTTCTGGACTGTCTCGCGTTGTCATGCTTATGCGTACTTCTATATATATCTATATATACATATATGTATATCGGGGAGGGTGTGTACAGATCGCACCTTCCACCTCGTTTGCTCGGACCTCGTAGCTCTATACCTATGTAGCTGCCGCACGCGTACGCACTCACACACACTTCAACGCTCACACACACACACCTACACACGGGCTCACAGATGTGCGCAAAGCTGTTCATCTCTGCGTCTGCGTCTGTGTGTGTGTGTGTGTGTGTATGTTTATGTGTACGTACGCGCTCTCACTCGCCGCTGTGCGTGGAAAACAACAACAAAGAACGCGTGAAGGGTCTGTTTGTTTCTCAGTTGGCTCTGTTGCAGGATGCTGATTCCTGCGTTTGTTTCCAGCACCTCCCCGCCTTTACGCTTTCCGAGTGTCTGCGGCTTTGCTTTCCCTTTTGTCTCTGTTGTGTTCCGTTGTCGCGCTCGCTCCCCCCTCCGTGATGCTGCGCTCCTCTTTAAGTTCTTCTCCTTTCATCTCTACCTTATCTGCTCGATCCCTCTCTTTACGGTTTCCTTTCCTCTGAGTGACACCCGCCAAGAAAAAGAGAATATAAGGGCCCTCCGAAACACGTCAGCAACAAAACTGCGTTGTATGTGGAGGTGTCTGCGTCCGTGTTTGCGTGTGGCGCCTGCTCGCCTTTGGCATGTCTTTTGTCTCTTTTGTGTCCCTGTGAAGGGCATCTGGGTTGGCCTCCCGCGTGTGTCTGTCTTGCGCCGTTTCCCCCCCCCCCGTCACCGCGGGGCCTCGTTGAGAATCCGTTTTTGATTTCATGTGCTTTCTGAGCCTCCTGCTCTGCGCTCTCCTCTTTCTCTTTCTCTGGGAGTTTCCAGCCTCCTCTGGTGCTCTCTTGTTGCCTGCGAGCATGCAGGGAGTCGCTCTCCAAGCTGACGTGCTCGACTCGTCACGTGCTGCCTTTTCTCCATTTCGAACTTCCTCGCTCCCTTTCCCTCAGCTGCTTTCGTTTGAGTTTTGTGTGTCCCCCCCCTTCTCTCCCGCGCTGCCCAGTATTCGACTGGCCGATAAGTGTCAGCCCTGCAGCTGCGGACCTCTGCGTATACCGTATAGCGGATCTCCCGCGCAGCTCGGGCACTGCGGCGCCGCACGCACTACAGTGTTTGTCGCGAATAGTAAAACAATAAAAGCGGACACACAGCTGGTGCGAGCGGCTGCCAGGACAGCCATGGCGCTCACCGATGTATCGTGCTTCACGGGGGGCTCTCGATCCCACACGGCTCTCTCTTGCGTTTTTCGCTTCCGCTAATTATGGTGTTCATCTCCCATCAACAGGACGCCCAGTCTTGTCATGTTCGCCTGCTCTAGTTTCGCCGTCTCATTACCCCGCTGACGCCGCCGTTGCATCCACGCACACTGCTGCGTCCGGACATGCACGCCCGAGGGACTCGCAGGCGTTGTCACGGCCACGAAAGCGCGGCACTGCTCGTGTGGTGCGCAGTAGTAGGGCGAAGCTTGCGAGCTCGTCTCTCGGGCTGGGCGGTTGGTTCTCCTCCGTTCTTGTGGTGTCGCTTGGACGTTCACAAGCGCTCCCGCTACCTTTCTGTGTCTCTTCCTCTTGGCGTTTGTTTCTCCCCCGGCGTGGGGGGCGTGCGTGTATGCCAATGCGTCGGCTGGGCTCTGTCAGCGGCGGTGCACTGAGACGACTTACACATGCTCGTCCCTCCGCGCACCGCCCTTCCTATAAACTCAGAGGCACCCTTTTGCGAATGCGCGGGTGCGCCCTTCTTGTGGAGGCCACCACGAGCGCTTTCCCCGACTTGTGCAACCGCCCAGCGAGCGGAAACTCGGTTTGGCCTTCACGGCCCCCTCCTCTCCCTCCCCCTTTGCCCTGTCTTCTCGTGTCCGCATTTCAGTCTATAGCTTTGACTGCCGATTCTGTTTGTGCTTTGTTTTCATTTCTGCTGTCTTCGTCTTTCTTTCCCGCATAGCCACTTGAGTGCCTCCCCTACCCGTTTTCGCCTCTAGCGCGCTTGTAGATGTGGTTGTCGCGCCCGGGCGCGTGTGCGAACGACTTGTGCCGGTACTCGTGTAGTGCGCGCTTCGGTCTCGGGGAAGGGGTTCGCGATGTGTGAGCTTTGCGCCGCGCTCTCGTCTTCGAGTGCCCGCTCCAGGGATCGCGGAGATGAGGTCTCTGTCACACACATGACAGTCCTGCTGTGACGTCCTCATCTTATTCACGCCGGTCGCCCGCCTGCGCCAGCTCTTCGTCCTCCTCGTCTTCTTGTCCTCCCGCCTTCTTTTGTTTGTCTCTCACAAATATACACGCGTGCTCATACCGTCTTGTGGTGTGACTGAGTGCTCACCTGCATGTGTGGACCTGTGTTTTCTCCCGTTTGTAATGCCCCCCCCCCCAATTTTTAACTTGTGTGCTCGTACGCGTGCGTACGTATCTATAAAGCGTGGCGTGAGAAAGGCGTGGGCCACCATCGTGCGATGCAAAGAAAATCCCTGCCCCCCAAAAAAAAGCGAGTTGCAGCGATGACCCCACCACCCCACCGCTCCTGTCCTTCCTCGTCTTGCCGCCTTCCCTCTTTTCCGCGTGTTCGTTTCGCCCCTGCAGCGCCCTCGCTCCGGTGCTTCTTCGTGCACCCTATTCTACGCGGGGGCTCTTCTCAAGCATCCTTCCGCTCCTCTTCCCATCTGCCCTGGCAGTCCTTCCCAGCAAATTCCCCCCAAACTCCCCACCCATCAGAGCCGCCATACACCAACCGGCACAGCGAACCTTTGCTTCTGCTTCTTCTTTTCTCTGTTCTTGGCTTCTCCCTCTGCCTCACCTTTGTTGGTGTCTTGTACCTCCCTTGCTTCCAATGCACCATGAACGACCACCACGCCGTACGCGCACATATACGACTGGTGTCTTTTGGGTTTTAGCGTGCTCCATGCCTCGTCGATTCATATTGCCGCCTTTTTCTTGTTGTCGGAGGAAAGCCTCGCGCGCCGCAGTGGTCGGGTCGCCGCCAGCTCGCACTCGCTCAGCTGTGTTTTGCGCGGAGAGTGCGGCCACACACCGGTTGTCGTTGACGCCACCGCTCCCTTCTTTCCCTCGCACCAGAGAAAACGAAATCGACCCCGCCTTTTCTTCTTCTTCTTCAGTGCTCCTCTCGCTGAGTACGTGTGCACACGCATACGCGTGCACGTGTTTGCCTCGCCCGTGAGCGACACCCGCCATTTCGTGCCGCTCCTCTTATTTGGTTGTTTCCTTCTGTGTGTTCGATGTTCGCGTTTGCCTGCGCCTTCGTTCGCCTGCCTCACGTGTTGCAGGACTCACGGCGCCTTGCCACACTGTCGTTCACGTATGCGGAAGGGGGGGTGAGGGGAGGGAGGGTATCGGAGGGCCAACACTCTCCACTCTCTTGCTGTCCTCCCTCCTGCTCTTTCCTCCTGCTTTCCGCACGCTGTTCCGCACACGGCAGCTGAAGCACACACACACACACATGCGCACCCAACGCACCGATGCTGCTTAGACTACATCGGTGCGCTTGAAGTCGCGTGTCCTGCTCTCCCCCTCCCCGACACCCTTTTTCCCTTTCTTCTGTGTTGTCTCAGCCGCCTCCCTCGCTCCTCCTCACGCACTCTCCTCCCGCGTACCGCTGTGCAAACAACGTGGCCAACATACACCCCCGCGTTGACAGACTCGCCCATGGGGAGAGGGGGTGCCAGGCGTGTGTGGGGCCCACGCACGCCTGTTTTGGCGCTGGCAAACTGGCCCTGGGCCAACCACCGCGAACAGGTGGTTGGCTTCTTCTCCTTTCTCTGCGTGTGACCTCTCTATCGGTGTTCCCCCAGCGCACTCCCCCTCCCCCCCACTCCCCTCCTCCGGCATCCAGCTGGTGCGACTGCCCTCTTTCACTTCTTCTTTTCTTCTATCCCTCTTGCCCTCAAGCTGCCACGTGAAGTGTCCGTGTCGCGTATTCCGCTGGCGTGGGTGTGCAGAGGTGTGCGCAGTCACGACCAGTGCGGGCAAGCCTGGCAGTGCGTTTCCTCTTCTCTTGTCTCGTATGAGGTGAAGCGCAGGGGGTCGCAGCATTTCCCTCATGCGGTTCCGTGCACAACACGTTACGCACCCGGTAAGTGTCAGCTGCGGGGAGGCCACAAGGAAAGAAGAGAGATGATGCAATCGGTGCGGCGGCATGCGAGCCTGGTGCGCTCCAACGACTACCCACCTCCCCCCTCCCCCCTCCTCGCGTCGCTTCCCATCACCTCTTGGCGTTGCCACGGATCGCTCCACCTAACAGCGCGTTCACAGCCACCCTTCTTCTCTCTTCGTCTTCACCCTCCCCCCTTTCCACAGTCGCACACGCGTTGCTTGCCCTTTTTTTCCCCTTCTCTTTCTTCCACAGTTCACGTACTCTGTGTGCGTTGAGTTTTAGCTTCTCCTACAACGGCTGCGTACGTGCGCCGCCTTCTCTCTCGCTTTATCTGTGTCTTTCTCATGTCCTAAGCGCAGCGCTGCTCCAGTCTTCCAGTTCCCTTGTGTCTGCAGATGTGCCCACCGCCTCCTCGTTGCATGCCGCGTACGCAGGTGCCCCCCGTTTTTCTTCTTCGCTTTGGCGCTGCTGCCGGCACACGAATTCCGTCTCTCCTTCGTGCTTTCTGCATGACACTCAAGCAAAGCAAACACAATGCACACAGACACAAACACACATGAGCGCACAAACGCACACGCCTGCTGGCGCCGACCGAGCCTTCCTCAACCGCTTCTATGCACTTGATCGACGGCATCCTCACGGAGGAGGCGAGGGGACGCAGATCGGACCGGACCTCTCACTCCACACGTGTGCGCCTGCTGCTGGAAAAGACGGACGCGTTGTTGTGCTGGCGGTGCAGGCGTTCGCGTCTCTCTCTGTGTGTGTGTGTGTGCCCGCACAGGAGTTACTCTTCTCAAGGCAATTGTCTTCCCTTGTCCCCACATGGTCGGCTGTTTCGAAGCTGTGTGAGCTGCCTCCCCTCGGTTGACACGTGTGCCTGCGAGAGTGTGCGCGTCTGCTCAGCGGCGCTCACTCTTCTTCGTCTTTTTGCTGGGCTCCTTCTCCAGTGCTGCTGCGCGGTTGACGTGGTGCTGGCCAGCACTGCAGGTCTTGCTGCAGCAGTGCAAACACACAAACAAACGAAAAAAAAAGGACCAACTCAAACGCAGATGAGCAAGCGGACGGTGCAGCTCACTGACACACCCGCTCACCAAGGGTAGCCTTCGCTGCGTTACCTCGGGTTTGATCTCGGGCCTGTCACGCGTCATGAGGAGGCCGATCTGTAGGAGAGGGACCGCACGACCGCGCTCACACGCAGCCTAAAAAAAAACTGTGCAGGTGCGGCTGGCTCGCCCACACAACCGCATTGAGGCAATAGTGCAACGCAGCCGCTCGTTTGCCTCGAATGGCCTCGATGTTGTCTCTGTTGCCGCATCCTTTTTCGCTGGCCAGGAGAGGCGGATGCGCGGTGCATCGCTCACCTGTCACGCTCCTACCTGCTCGTATCCACGACTGATGGTCTTTTCTCTTGCACATGACCTCTGCGCACGTCTTCGCATCTCACCACAGGCACGGACACACAATCCGGTTCACAGAAACGGCAGCACACAACGAGAAGACAAGAAAAACAGGAGAGAGAGGGTTGTACAGCGAAGGGATGCAGGTGACGTGCGCTTTCCCGCCACCCCTTCCCTTTTCGTCACTTGGCTCCACACCGCAGCCATCACCAGAGCGTACGGCAAGCAAGCCCGCTTCTTTCCAGAGTTTGTGGCCGCCCCTTCTATGTTTTACGTGTTTCCATCACACCGCAGCAGCGCAGCGACACACACACACACACACACACACAAATACGCGCACGCACAGGAATGCTGTTCACGGAGGCATTTGCGGAGTGCGCCGCCGTCGTAGAAGCTATCGTGCCGCACGAGCACACCATCCGCACTGTCGCCGCGGGCGGTGACGTTGCCGCTGCCACACGCCAGGCGCAGCGAGCGCAGTGCGACAAGCTGCTGGCGTGGCTGCCACGCGAGATCAGCAACACGATTCAACACGAGCTTCTCGGGGAGTCGCGCACCGCGCCCCAAGTCGCGGGCAAGGGTGGAAGGCTGCCGGCCCGTCACGCAGCGCCGCCGTCGCGCACCACTTACGCGTCACCAGGCAAACCGATGACCGCCCTGACGCTGCTTGCGGTGCTGCTACGCCCGCTTCTGGAGCGCAGCGCATGTCACGATGGCCCAGTGGCGCCGCCAGATCCTGTGGAGGATGCGCGTCGCCGCGTGGAGGAGGCCTGCGCCCTTCTTCTCCGTCATTGCGCACCCCTCACCCACGGTCGTGCTCGTGAGTGTCGCAGCGACGGCGGGTGTGCGGTGCAAACGGGCTTGTCAACGCTGGCGCTGCTGCGCGTGGAGGCGGCCTCCCGCCGGTTCTCGGAGTACTTCCTTCACGTGTTCTTGGCGTGGCTGCACCGCCAGGGGCCCAGCGCTGCAAAGGTTGCACCACGCGCTGCTCCTTCGAAGGCTGCCCTCCCCTTCGACAAGTCGGACCGCGTTGGACGTCTGGCAGACCCCCTCTGCAGCTTCTACGGCGCGCTGGCGCAACACCCGATGGAACACTTCGTGGACAGTCTTCGGAGTGCGGCGCAAGCAATCTGTGCCGCTCATGGCGCACACGCCGCTGCACTCGGCAGCGACGTATCAGTAACACAGAAACAGCGCGGCCCGACCGCGCATCAGCTGCCAACGCGCAGCTCCAGTGCCAAGATGCGACGGGCAGTCGCCTCTTCGGCGTGCATACAAACGCGTCGGAGGCGGCTTGAGACGGCCACCAGCAGCAGCAGCAGCAGCGATGATGACAGCACCAGCACCGCTTCGTCGCCAGCTTCTTCGCATTCACGCTCGCCCGTGGCGTCGCGGACTCGGGCTGGCGACCTGACCGGCGAGCAGGGCAAGCGGCGGACTCGCCCCGGCCCTGCAGCGTGCGGCGCTCACGGTGATGAGGACGACGACGACGTGCCACTGGCCGAAATTGCCTTGCGACGGTGAGGTCAAACGGCACCGCTGCCGCGCTTGTTTTTGGTTTTTTTCCTCGACTCCCTGCGAATGTGGGCGTTCCACAACTTCACCCTCCACTCTGCATCCAGCGTCGCATCGAGAGCCATAGGCACGATCGATGTGTCCACGTTCTTTGCCTGCTGCTACGTTTTACACTGCTGACCACAGCGCTTCTGCTGCTAATAGCGCTACACTACTGCTAACGGGCAAGAAGATCAACACTGGATGTGTGGAAGTGAGTGGGGGGCGGCGTCGCCTCTTCTCCGCAAGTTGGGAGAGAGGGGTTTGCAGCTTCTCACTGTCTCATGAAAAACGGGAGCTGGCGCTTGGGTGGCTGGAAGTGCGCAACTGCGCGCATCTCTAAGCTGCAATGGCGACGCGCAAGACGACTCTCTTCTTTCCGCGAAACTACCCGCCATGGCATACGTGCGTCCACCTCAGCTTTTCATCTCCGCGTCACTGTCTTGATATGGAGGGGCTCTGTCTCGTCACCATTCACCACGCTGTTGGCTGCCGTCAGTACTCCGCTTTCCCTCGCGTGTGGAACCTCAACACGTACGTACACACGTGTGCAGCACACACACACACACACACACACACACACGCACACGCACACGCGTGCGTTCCTTTTGCGAGCCATCTCTCCGCCCTCTTTCTCTCTTTCGGCCACCATGTCCGCCGAGCAGATCGAAGGCGTGATTGAGCACATCACGTACACCAAGGGTGTGCTCGGAGTAGTGGTGTGCACCTCCGAAGGCGAGCCCATCCGCGACAGCTTCCAGAGCCTCGACCGATCCCTCGCGCAGTCCTACGCCGTCATGGCAGCCGACCTCGCACGGCAGGCCGCGACCCTCTTCGCCCCCATCAAGCCGCGGGCCACAGGCGCCACACCAGACGCGGCGGCGCGGGCCGGCGGGAAGAAAAAGTCGGTCGCTGGCGCAGCCGCTCCGCCCATTCAGGAGAGCACCGTCGAGCTGATGCGCGTTCGCACGCTGCTGCACGAGATCATCATCCGCTGCAGCGACGACTTTATCATTGCGATTGTGCAGGAGCCCGTCGACTGAGCCGCAGATGTGAGCTCTGCTCTCACCGCTTGCACTCGCCAGTGCCGTCGTGGAGGCGTGGCATTGCAGCCGCTCTCCTTGTCATTCCCCGCATGCACGCGCACCCCCATCCGCACGTTCTCCCCGTCGCTGACATGTACAGCCGCAGGCCTCTTGGCTTGCCCCCACTCCACCACCCTGACTGCCCTTTCTTGGGCCCCCCCTCACTTGCCGCTGCCCATGCCGCTGCGCTGGGCCGGAGAGGGGCGCGTGAAGGGGCGGACAGCCCTGCCCCATTGCCGGGAGGGGGGGGGAGCCGCATCACTCAGTCCCGCCTTGTGGTGCATGCAAGCGCGCCATGCTCGGGCCACAGCCCGCTCTTGGGCTCTGTCGCCCTCATGGACCACGAACACGTGCCCATTTTCTTGTGCGCCTGTATTCACGGTACTCGCCTTGTGCGTAGAGTCCCCTGTGGCAGCAACCGCTGCTTCGCGTCGGACGCGCGTTAGGTGAATTGTGAAGAAGCCGGTGGTGGTGATCAAGTGAACACAGTGAAGCGTGAGTGACACCGCGAAGGCGATGCACCTGCTCGGCCCTGGCCCCCCTCGCCCCCCGAACGTGGGTTGCTGCGTCTCTCTTACGTCCTCGCATCCAGCCGCCGTCCTCTTGCACTCCTTGCGAGGAGCTCCACAGGCGCGCATTGCAGTAGTCACACATCCCTCCCTCGCACGTCTGTACTCCCTCCTCCGCCACCTCCACCTCCTCCTGCGCCTGCTCACATTCGGCTAATCGGTCCGTGACTGTCTTCCACATCTTCTCTCTCTCTCGCTCTCTCCTGCAGTGCCGCGTGCACCACAGCGTTCTGACGTCACGGTAGCGAGCCGCCAACCCTCGCGGCGCCATCGCCCCCCCCCCCTTCCCCCTCCCACACACGAGCTCAGCACGCCGTAGCTTGTTGGCTCTCTCTCTCTCTCTTGGTGGCAGCCTCAGCGTGTCGCATGTTGCAGCCACAGCTACGGCAATAGGTACAGCAACAGGGGGGCCGCCACAACTGCAGCACGCATGCTCGTGAGGCGATGCCGCCTTCTTCACTCGCCGCGCTTCCTCGCGCTAGACCTCGAGTTTGTCAAGCACAGCCGCAAGGTGTACGCCCGGTCTGTGGCGTTGGTCCCCTTTGCTCACACGAGGCCCCTGCCAGACCACAGCCCAGATCCATTCACAGCTCAGCCGGCCTCACCGTGCAGCAGCGGTAGCGGCGAGGACGCTGGAGGTGCCGATGACGACGCAGGCAGGCGGCCGCTGCCGGTGCGAACGCTGTTCTCGGCCACGCCGACGGTGCTGGAGCTCTGCCCGCAGGAGGTGATGCGCCTGTCTGAGGTGCTGCCATGCGGACATCTCCTCCACGACCGCATGCGCCAGTCCTTTGTGCAAGGGGCGGCACTGGACGAACTCGCAGCGGCGCACCACGCCGAGGCCACCAGCGCGCTGGAGTCGTTGCTGCAGGTCCGCCGCACCTGCAAGAAAAAGAGGGAGGCGGTGAAGCGGAAGAACATGCAGGCCGTGAAGGCGGCCGTGACGGCTGCGGTGGAGAGCGCGCAGGACGCCGTGCCGGGGACGGGGGGAGAAGCCGAGGACGAGGCCCAGGACGATGGGGTTGTGGACGACTACCCTGAGCTGGAGGCGGAGCTTTTGCGCGGGCCCACGACAGACCGCGTCTCGGCGGCTGCGAGGTTTGGCGTGACGCACACGGCGGAGGCGCTCGTGCTCGCCGGCTTGCAGGCGCGAGTGAGCATCACGTGTGGGGTGCGTGGCATCGACCCTCACGGCGTCCCGAGCGTTCGCTTCTTCAGCCGTGACGCGCTGGAGTTGCTGCACGCCGCACCGGTAGACTCGCGCGACTTCACCGATGCCGCGAGGCAGGTTGCCGGACTGCGCGGGTATGGGAAGGGCAGGCGTGGGCTCAAGCCTGTTGCCTTGCTCGCGCTCCACAGCCCGGCCCTTCTCCAGGCCATGCTGCGCCGCAGCTTTGACACACCCGCGGCGTGGTACGCGTGGCTGGAGGGGTGCGCCAGCGCGGTGGAGGCCGAGCTCATCGCCGTCCGCAATGCCCACCGCGCGAACGCTGCGCTGCGGTTTCGGGAGTTCTCGACCTTGAAGGATCTTGCGACGGCAGCGCATGCGCTGTGGGTGGAGGAGGTGCTGCCCCCGTCCACTGCGGCGGAGGTCGTGGCGCCGGCAAGGTCATCCAAGGTGTACACGTACGGCAACAGCGACGCCCACGTGCTCGAGAACACGCTGAGCCTAGCGTACGGCACCGTGCCATCGCTTGAGTTGGACTTCATCGCCTCGTCAGAGAAGCCCAGCTCGCGGTTCGCCGCCTCGAAGCAGGTCCGCGTGGTGGGGGCCAGTGCGCCGCTGCTCTCATCGCCGAAGGTCGCGCGCATGGTGGACGTTACGCAGCACCCCTTCTTCGCCGCGCGCGGCTTCAGGTGTGGCTCAACGCTCGCGCCGCCGCTGGGTGCCGCACTGGCCAAGGCAGCCGCAACCGACGCCACGGCTGCCGAGCTGAACGCGGCCGCCAAGGCGCACGACCCGGTGTGGGACGCGCAGGCGCTGGCGTGCGTGTGCACTGCAACCGGCATCGTGCGCGCGCCATCGAGGAGGGCGAGTGCCCAGCAACTGCCTCTTGCGTAGATGCCGCGCCGTGGGCCACTGCCGCTCGGCGTCAACGCGAGAAAGGGTGAGTGTGCGCTCACGCGACAGGGACGCGCCAAGCAGCACCACCGCACCGCGCACGCTCATCACAAGCGGAAAAGAAAGAAGGAAGACGCACACACATCGACGGCGACGCGCCTCGTCGCTTCGCGTCAGCTTTCTAAGGTCGCAGATCTCGCCACGGATGGATCGCTGGGAGTGGGTGGGGGAGGGAGAAAGCTGAGAGGGGCGACTGCGGCCTCCTGCTGGACCCTCCATTGTATTAACACGCAGTTCGGTTTGTGTGCTCCTGAGGGCACCGGCGTGCGCTGGCGCACCTCCTTGTGTGGGTGCGCAGGGGGGGGGGGAGGGAGGCGCTTGAGCGATCGGCTCTGCCTCACCCCACCCTCTTGAAGTCGTACAAGCTGGCTGGCTACTGCTGTGCCTCTCTTGCAGCTCCACCCATCGTTTACCTCCACTGCTCCCTCAACACGAACGGACTCTGCACCGCCCAGCGCCTCGGCGCGTTGCGGGCCTCACTCCACACGCAGGCACACACGACTACCAACAGAGACGGGCGAAGGTCGCGACGCGAGGCCATCGGTACCCCCCCCCCCCCCACTCCCACTCCCCCCCACACACACCTCACAACCGAGGATCGCGTACATGTTTGCTTTCACATGGCGCGCCGCGGGGCAGCGTGCGCGGCGACGGCTGCCACGCAGCCTTCAGGGTCTGTCCACCCCCAACGTGAAGCGCGGGTGGGGTGATATGAAGGACCTTACTGGTGAGGAGAAGACTGAGCTCCTGCATGGAGCGTGGCGGGCCGCGACGCCGGTGCAGCTCAGCCCCGCACCTGGCAGTCGCGACCGCGAGGAGAAGACGCAGACTGTGTCGTTCACCACCGAGGAGGCGGCGCAGGACTACCTCGACGAGGAGTCGCGAGATGAGCTGGCGGAGGCGCACGCGTCGACCCTCGCACTGGCGCAGCAGTTCTTCGTTGACCTCGCCGCGACGGCAGACGCTGAGGTGGACGCGGCAGCGATGCCGCCGGCCCCCCAGTCGGACGAAGAGCGGCACCGTGAAATGCGAGATGTGCAGCGGGAGTTCTACGGTGACTACTACGTCGAACAAGGCCTGGTGCCCGCTGCGCTGCGGTACGCCTTCGTGGATGCGATGCTGCGGCCATCGCGGCCGCTCTTTCTCGTCAACAGCGTGCGACCGCTGGCCCGTCTAACGGTGCGCCATCAGCTGGAGGTGCACAGCTCGATTCGTGTGCATGACGGCGTTGACGACGCTCCTACTGGAAGCAGTCCCGACGGGTCGCTGACTGCGTCGACATCGCCGGTCTTCGCGCCGACGCCGTTCGATGCCTGCTTGTACGCCATTCCACTTCCTCCAACGCAGGCGCTGGGGACGCCGTTGCATGTGCCCTTCTCTGCCACCACGTCCGCCATTGGCTCTAACGGCGCCGATGCCGCAGCGCCTCTCGCCCCCGGTGGCAGTGGTGCCGGTCGAGATGCGAGACATGCGGGCGAGGGGCACGCCCAGCATGCGGAAGCTTCTTGTGCTGCGGATGCCGCATCGCTGATCGAAGACGCGGATGCGCTTGGACGGATGATGTCGATGGACGCACCGCCGGCTGAGGATGACCTGTGCGACGAGGTCGGGCCCACGCAGAGCGGGACGGCCGCCGCGGCGGGTGCGCTCGCCTCTGCGCCGCAAGTGCAGCCGCCGAGGTTGGAGCACGTATACTGGCTGCAGCGCCAGATCGCGTGTGACTCGCTGCTGAACGTGGACGACGTGTCGTTGCTCGTCTCGCTGCTCAGCGTCCGCCTTGCCGCAGCGGCGCCGTTGACAGCACCCGCTTCAGCAGAGCCTCTGCCACCCTACGAGTTGATCCTCTACAAGGCACCAGCAAAAACTGGCGAGGCAGCGAACACGTGCTTCTACTGGACAGAGCTGGCGCAGTACTGGTTCAGGGCAGTGCAGGAGGAGGCCGGTGCCGGCGATGCGACCAGCAGCGCAGCCGCCGCTCGCCTGCAGCGTGTCGTGATTGCGGTCGAGGATGCTTCGATTCCACATCGCGTCACCGAGGCGACTAACCGCGCAGGCGCGCCGGGGCAGCGCGGGCGGGGGCGCGGCGCCGGGTCGTCGTCGTCGCCGTCGCTCGAGGCCTCGCCGCTCTGCGAGGCGTCCACCGCCCCCGTGGCGGATCGCTTCCCCAACGTTGTGTGCCTCTCGCCCCACGCGCACCCGCTGCGGAACCGCCGCCGTGGGCCGGGGCGCTGCCGCGTCGTGGTGTGCGTGCCGTTCACCTCGCAAGACGGCGTGCGGCCGCGCGGGTGGCTCGACGGCGGGGACGCTACGGAGGATGACCTGGACGTCGCTGGCACACCCTTCACCCCCGAAGCGTCGCAGAGGCACACGGAAGCGCGGCGTCGTCGTGGGTTTCGTGGTGCCCCGCCGAACACGTTCGTGGAGCGCTGCCAGACCGCGAGCTCGAACTTTCCGCACCTCCAGCGGCAGCTGTACGACGCGATTGGGAGTGCCGGGCTGCGCTGTGAGGCGGGCCGCCGTGAGGGCAGCAACTGCGTCGGCTACGTCGTCTACGCGACGCAGAGCGCCAACGTCATCGAGAACGAAGCGGTGGTCTGCGCCGTCCTGCACCGGCTGGCCCAAGAAGCAGCCGCAGACCTCTACGCGCTCGATGGCAGCGGCTCGCGCACACAGTACGTATCTCCTGCGCTTCGTGTGGAGTGTGTGCCGCTCGACGCCCCCGACCTGCACGCGTCCTTGGCGTCGGCGGAGGCGAGCGCCGCGTTGCGCCGGCTGGAGAGTCACGGGCGGCGTGGCCTCGACACGTGGACGGCGATCGAGGACGGCGCGGCGGGGCAGGAGCCGGGCACGTACGGCGACGCGCTGCGGGGGTCCGTGGCGGCGGCGGCGTGGCGCACCGACCCGATGCGCAGCGGCAGCGACGGCGGCTTTGTTGTGTGCCTCCGCGTGACGCGGGCCGCCGCGGCTGATCCGGCACGAGCGGAACAGTGTTCCAGCAGTTCTCCTGCGGCTTCTGCAGCGCCGTGCGTGTGGTGGACGCATCCGGGCAGCCGCGTCGTTGGCGCCGTGACACCGGCGACACAGCGCTTCCTTGAGGAGGCCTGCGGCGCCGGTGCCGCCGCCAGGTCTGCCGCTGCTGCCATTGTGCACGCCGGTGTCCCGTGTGGTCTCGCCCCTCACGCGCCGCTGCCTTCTGCTTCCATCACCGATGCCTCTGGACTGCTGGCGAGCGTGCAGCTCAGCAGCGCAACGTGCCACGTCGATGTCGTCGCCGCGCTCCGGCGCTCGCTGCCGCGGCTGGCGTTGTCTGCTCACGCCCTGTGTGAGGTGCTGCGGCGAAAGGAGGTGCATAGCCGTACCTTGCGGCGCTTGCTGCGACAGCGAGGGAAGCAGTCGCCGCGGCAGCGCCAGGGACACGCTGATGACGCCGGGGATGTTGACGTCGCCGCGGAGACCCGTAGGTTTCTCGAGGCGGTGGAGGCGTGCTGCGAGGCGGCGTCGGCCTCCGCGGCGTCTCGCGAGGCGCCTTCGCGTGTGTACGCGCTGCTGGAGGTCGACGCCACTTCTCTGCTCGTTAAGGGCGCGGCTGTGACTGGCACGGCGCTCACGACTCCATCTAACATAACAGGCACCGCCGCCACTGCTGCTGCTGCCGCTGCAGCCACGGTGCTGCACCCGGCCGTGCTGGCTGAGGTCAAGGCGGTGGGGGTGGTGGCGGAGATCGAATACGCGCACCGCACGCACCGAGGTGGTGCAGCGGCAGTGAGGGATTTCTCGCTGCGCCTCAGCGCGCCACCGGAGATTCCGGAGCGGGCGAAGCACACGGCCGCGCTGCAGGAGTGGTGCGTCGCGCTGCGGGATGCGCTGTTGTACGTGCTGCGCCGCACAGGGGTAGCGCCTGCGTCGGCGGAGCCGGTGCGGCTGTGGGCTGACGCGTCCCGCGACCCGGTGGACGCTGCGGCTCTTGTTGACGACGGGCGCGGCGACGCAGTGCGCCTGCCCAACGCAGCAGAGGTACTCGAGCTCGCCTCAGACGAGTACGAGGCGGCGGTGCCCACACCACTCGAGGCGCACCTGCACTACACGGACGGCACCCCCACGCTGCCCGAGGCGGAGGACATCAGCGACCCGCGGGGCGACTGGATGCGGGACACGAACTATCGGGAGTGGCGTCGCCGCCGCAGACTGCAGTAACGGCGGTATGGACTGTGAGTCCACATCCCCCCCCCAGCCCCAACCGCGCTCTCGCCCTTCACCCAACTTGTTTCGTTTTTCCTTCACAGACTCGTGGAATCACGTTGGCGTGCGTGTGAGGGTTGGGTGGACTCGGCACGGGGTCCTGCGCCGTTAAGCACCAAACCACAAGTGGAGAAGAAAGAAAAAAAAAACTGCCACACGTAGGGCACTCCAATGCCGAATGCTGGGGTGCACCGGCAGGCAGAGATGCATCTAGTGGTGGTGGCGCTTCGGTCGTGCCTGAACGCACGCGCGCCGCTTTTCACTTGTCCGTGTAATCACCCCTCACGGAGATTTGCAGCGCATGGAGAGCGCGTGCCATCAGTGCAGTCTCGCCCACTTGTGCTGCCCCCCCCTCTTTTGTTTTCTTTCTCTATGGACGCATGTCCGCGCGGCTTCGTCCACACGTCCACCAGCGCCACCCCGCGACACGCAGTACACCGGCACCCTACAAGGCCCACCGTGTTCCCTCTCCCCCCTCCCCCTGCCACACGCCTCTTTGCGTTTTACTTGTCTTTTCGCTTTACCGGCGGACAGCCGCAGGATGTCCTCCGTGATGACGCGCACGCACGTTGGCGGTGGCGGCGACTTTGCGGTCTCCTCGGGGGAGTCCCACCAGCTGCTCTCCGGCTTCCAGTTCTTTGTGCTCTGCGTAGTCGTGGCCGCCTCCTACTACGTGGCCCTCTTCATTTCCGCCCGGGCCGTCGGCGAGTCGACCGCGTCGCTGGGTGCCCCCTTCGCGGTCATCCTGAAGCTCTTCGCTGATGTGGGCAACACGATTCTCAAGAAGATCAACCGCCGCCGCAACAACACGCAGGTCGGCGCGACGTCGTACGAGGAGGTCGCGAACGACTCGGCGGACATCTTCACCCTCAACCAGCCGGCTGCCGGGGCCCAGTAGTGCAAGGCGCCGCAGCCCGGCAGGTGTTCGCGGTTTTCTGCACCTGCGTCGCAGGCCCCCGAGCGCTTCGCCGCACAGCCCACGTCCTCACTCTGTTCGCGTGCGTGGCTCTGTGTGTGTCCTCCTCGTTTCCCGTTGGACCGGCCGCGTCTCCTCCCTTCGCCTCTTCTTCTCTCTCCCTTTGTGCATTCAATCTGGCACCATGCCGAGCGCACCTACGCCGCTGACCTCGTCCGCGCACACGGCACCATCGTGCCGCTTGTCGCGCAGTGTGCATGTGTGTGTGCAACGCTTCGCGTCGTACCGTGAGCTCCGCGTCTCCTCACCCCCCTCCAGTCTTCGTCCCCCCCTCCTCCCGCTCCCTCCCTGGCCTTGTGCCGCTTGCGTTGCGTGCCCTTGTTGTCGTTGCCTTGCCGTAGTTTCCTTCGCCGTGCTCGTGTTCTTCGCCACGTACGCCTGTGGTGCTTGCCTGACTCTGCCGCAGCCTGAGAAGAGAAGACGGGGTCGTGCTTGCGAGGTTTCGGTGGTGTGTGCGGTCACCGCTGAGGTCTTCGGCTGCACTGCGAATGCACGCACATGAGGCGAGTTTTGTGGCGCGCCTGTGCACGCACCGTTCTGGTCGACGCTGGGCGTCAACCCCCTCGCCCGTGTGACATTGCCCACGCCTGATCTCGAGCGGCTGACAGAAGGTCCTTCGCTGCAACCAACACACTAGCGGCGCGGAGCTTCACTTCCTGCTAAGCTCCTGCTCGCACCTCAGCATGGTCTTCTCTCGTTCCATGCGTGCTGCAGTCCCCGTGCTTCACCCGTGGCCGCCCCATCGTCGGTTTTTCGCTCCTTCGCTCCTTCGCTCCTTCCACTTCCTATGCGCTTCTCGCTGCCTCAGCCATACACCACCACCACCTCGAGCGAAGTGGTGTCTTTCTCCCTTTGCACACCCGCTTCATAGAACCACACACACACACACGCACACACAAACACCATGAGCCTTCCCGCACCTCCCGCACTGCCCCGCGACGCCGACGTGCAGCGGCGCATTGACCTCGTCCGGGCCGAGCGGCATGACCTTGCACGCGAGACGCGAATGCTCGAGCTCGCGTTGGAGGAGCTCCGTGAGGAGGCAGCACACGCTGACGCCGAGGAGGCCGCGTCCCGATGTGCAACTCAAGAGGCAGAGCGGGAGCTCCTTCGCTGCCTCCTGCAGCACGCCGTGTACGCAACCGGCCTCGAGTCCGTGAAGGACGTGTTTGCGTGCGAGTCCCCCATCGGCTGCTCACAAGGTGCTAGCAGCGCTGCTCTATGCGCGGTGCTGGAGCAGTACAAGGCGGCACAGGACGGCTTCACTGCCGAGGTCCGCCGGCGACTGGAGCGTCTGCAGGCCGTCGTGCAGGCTCGAGCTGTGGGTGGCGCAGAGACCTTGCCCGCCTGTGATGCGCTCGGCCTCGACCTAAGCGCAGACAGCGCTGGCGAGGAGAAAGCGAGCGCCGTGCCAGAGACACGCCAACTGCAGGCACTGCGGTGCGAGCTGGACTTGCTGCGGGAGATGCGCTGCGAGGTGGACGAGGAGACGGACAAGACGCTCCTGTCGGTAGGCCGCACCCTCTTCGCGTGAGGCTGCACATCGCAGCCTTCGCGCGCCGACGCCAGCAGCAGCTCCGAGCGACGAAGCAGGGTAGAGAGGAAAGCGGAGAAGCGGGAGCACTCCACTCGCCTCTAGAGAAACCCTCCTCCCTCCTTACCTAGCCTCCGCTCTCTTCACTCAACGCACAAGTGTCGCATCACTAGGAGGAAGAAGAGGCACTGTGCAAACTCGAAGCGGCGCTGTAGCGCATCACTGCGTGGTGCCCCGCTGTGTCTCGAAAGCTGAGGCAACGCACTCTGCGATGTCAGGGACCTGTCCTCACTCCCGTCAAGCACCCAAGCTCAAGTCATCTACCGTTGTGCTTCCACTTCTGTCCCCCCCTCCCTCCTCTCTCGCGCACACTCGATACATCATCAACGTGAACCACAACAACACCATCATCAACATCATCGTCAGGTAGCCCGACCTCCGTATTGGCAAACGGCTCATACTTCACCGTCCTGCCCTCCTCCCCCGACGTCATATTGCACCTCCCCAAAAACTAGTGCACCGACCCACTACATCACCACTACTCCACACAAGTCCATCCAACCATGGCGCCGCCGAAGGCCTCCTTCCCCGCCCGCATCTTTGCGGGCGACTTCATGGGCATCAACTGGAACCGCGTGAGCTGGATGGCGCCGTACAACAACTTCTACCCGATCACGATGTGCGGTGGCTGGGGTGGTCGCATGTGGTCCAGCTTCATTCAGTACGGTCGCTTCGACAACCGCGCTGGTCTGATCCCGGTGCGCAACCTGGTCATGGCGGTGCCGACGCTGCTGATGGCGCTGCTCATGCTCGGCAACATGGACTGGTACCAGAGCATGCAGTGCGCCTTCTACCTCCCGGGCATCCCGATGCCGCAGTGGGCGCAGGACCAGTACGCCAAGGAGATGGAGTGGTACTCGTGGAACAAGCCGGGTGCCATGGCGAAGCACCACTACGCGGGCACCGTGTCGATCCCCGGCACGGAGAAGTACGTCACGGAGATGTAAGGGGCGGCACCGCATTGCACTCCCTTGCTGGATACGGATTGGCGCAACTCCTCGCGACCGGTGGCAGTTGAGAAGGTGAAGGTGGTGTGCGAGAGAGCGCGTGTGTGCGCGCCAACACCGACGCTGCCGCCTTACGTGGGCATCAGCAGTGCGTGCGTGTGCGTGTGTTGTAGGTAGGACTCTTCTGTTCTCGTTTTCCCCCCTTTTTGTTTCTTTATAGGAATTAGGCCCTTACGAGTGCTCGCGTGTGTGTCGGTGTGTCTCCTGCGCTTCGGGCAGCACACTCTAAAAGAGAAGTGGAGCAGACGACGACGATGAGAAAAACAAAGGAGCCGTGCATGACGGAGCACTGGTCCGACTTCTCCGCCCATCTCGGCCTGCGGCGCATGCACGCGCTGGCGCATCTCACTCAGCGTCTCGTGACCCACGCTCGTGCATGAGTGAGGGCTGTGTGCAAGGCGCACACGACGAGCATGTGCATCGATGGCCTCCATCGCCGCGCTCTCTTTCCTTCTGTCGTGCTGCACGTGTGGCACGGCAGCGGCAGGGCAGCATCGGCCAGCCTTGCGCGCCTTTACACCCTCAACACGCGGCGAAGGGGAAGTGAGTGCCAGTCGTGCGGGACTACGCACCGACAGCGTCCCCGTGCCAACGGCCGCTCTTCACTGCCCCTTCCTCTCTAGCGCCCCTTCCACTCTGCATCTGACGTGCCCCCTTGCGGCGCGACACACACACACTCCTGCACAGCAGCACCCGCTTTTTCCCTCACCCGCACACACACACACACACACACGTTTATTGGACCTCCGACATGACGGCTACGCTGGAGTCTCGTATTGAAGAGCTGCTGCGCACCGTGCAGGAGCAAGACCGCCTCTTGGTGTTTCAGGTGGCCAAGAGCCGCGCCGCTCGCGCCACCTCGACTGGCCAGCCCCTTGCGGCGAGGGAAGGAGAGGCCGACGCAGCGACAGCCTCGCCAGCACCAGCACCGGTGCCCGCAGCTCCTGCAGCTGCTCCTCCTGCGCCGACTGCCAGCCCTGCTGCGGTGCCGCCCTCCCCCGTGCGGCTCTCGGCGCCATCGAGCCCGTCCGCGAGCGCCACGCCAGACCGCGCGTCGAGCCCCACTGCCGCGTCCCCCTCGGCCTCGCCGGGCCGCAATGTCGTGCCCACCACGGCAACGCGCAAGGAGGGGACGCTGCTGCACCTCGTGCGGAGCAGCGGCCTCTTCGGTGGCGGCTCGGCGTCCTTTGTGCCCCACTACATCGTCGTGGCCGGCAGCGCCGGCATCGCATGGTACGCGTCGGAGGCCGAGTACCGCCAGAACCCCCGTCGGCCGCTGGGCCACGCCAACTTCTGGATCGAGACGTACAACAGCCGTGGCAGCCGCTTCAAGAAGGCGGCGGTGTGCTGGCCACTGATCCTGCCAGGCGACTGCCCCGAGGCGAAGGACACAAGCAAAACGTACTTCGGCGTCGACTACTACACCCCCAACGGCGCACGAGAGCAGCTCGTGCTGGCGGCGGCGTCGCCGGCGGAGCGGGATGAGTGGGTGCAGCTGCTGACCAAGTACATCGACCTCTACCTCGCCCCCCGGGCGGAGTCGCAGGAGCTGCAGTACATCCCGCGCGGCGCCGCAGTTCCCCTGCACCGCTCCGGCGTCATCGACGGCGAGGCCCCGGGCGGCAACGTCCTGTAGCAGAGCCGCGCCGTGCCCCGCTCTCTGCATCGAGCGGACTGGAGATAGGAGGCACACCTCTGTGCTGCTGCTGTTGCGCACACCGCGGCGTAAACAAAGACTAGAACACGAACACGTAAGGAGGGATCAGAAAGAGAGTCGTGGGCGAGATCTTGGACCCGTCGACGCACAGGCGGCACCCTGCCGTGTCCCCATCGGCGTAGGGGCCGTCAATGCCACAGGCACGGGATGCCCTCGTCCCGCCCACGCAGATGCGCCCTACCAATCCCGGAGGCCGCAGAGCGATGGCGGGGCGCGAGAGCGACGCGCGGCCCCATCGCCTCCTGCTGCCACCCCCTGTTTTCTCCCTCAAAGCCCTCATCACCGACCTCGCCCGTCCTCTTCTTCGTTGACCGCCTCCACAGTACCCCCCTCCGCCTCCCCCCGCTGTGCAGCACTGCGCCTGAGAGGATCGCATCGGTGTCTGTCTGTCCACACCCGTGTGACGCCCTCGATACGACGTGGCCCCCTCGCGCCACGAGAGCTGTTGCAGCACCCCCGCCTGCACGAGGTCACGCTCCAGCGTTCTCTTCTTCTTGTACAAGCCACACCACATCATAGACGCTCACACTTACCATAGACGTTTAAGATAGAGAGAGAGGGCGAGTGCAGCCTCACAGCACCGCTGCCGGACTGCAGCCTGCTCCGACTCGCCCCTTCATAGACCGCCATGACGACGCTGCCCGTGCTGCACCTCAAGGCGACGAGCCGGCACAACGTCACGACCACCGCCGACCCGTACGAGACCACGGCAACGCTCTACACATTTCTCCGCTCCGTCCCCAGCGTGGGGGAGGTCGACCTCGCCATGCAACCCTTCCTCGCCGCCCTCCACGCCGCCCCGTCGTCCGGCGCAGCCGCGCTGATGCGGCGGCCCAACCACCGCCTCGTGCAGCGCCTGGAGGCCGTCGCTGTGGGCGAGGTGTTCGGCCGCACACCGCACGTCCTGCCCGCCCTCGCGCGACACAACGATCGGTGGAAGCGCCGCTTGGGCTACGCAGTGGAGGACGAGGAGGCAGACGGCGGCGACGACGCACTGGACGAGGCGGCGCTGAGCACCTCTGCGCTTGGCGCGACGCAGACCCCGAGCCACGCAGCTCTGGTGGGCCACGTGCGTGCTGCCGAGCTACGGCAGTTTGCGGACCCCTACGCGTCGTACGAAGCGGACTACCAGGCACGGCACGCGGCCTCGATCGAGCCTCGCCGCAGCCCTGCGCCCGCACAAACAGAGGCGTCGTCCGTTTCGGCTGAGGTGTCCGCGCTGACGGCGGCCACCACCGATGCCTCGCTGCACCGCGCGGCACCCACGCAGCTTCACGACGCCGACGCTGATCTGCAGTGCGACGCCGAGGGGGTGGCAGCGGTGGGCGAGGCGAGCGGGTGGTCAGCCGTGGGAGCTGCCCCAGGGGATGCCGACTTGGACACCGGTGCGATCCACCCCGTGCTCGACCTCATCGCCCGCCAGGATGGTGTGCTGCGGCCCGCACCAGCCGTGGGCGAGAGCGGGCACACCGTGGCGAGAGGTGGTGCTGCACCGCACGGCCTTGCACCAGCTTCCTCCACAGCCTCGCCGTCATCTGCGCCCCTCGCCGACGCTGATGTGGAGGCGCGCACGCAACGCCTGAAGCGACGGCTGGCAGACGCAACTGCCGCTGTGACGGCGGCGATGGCCGAGAAGGAGGAGGCGGAGGAGGTGTGGTCGCCGTACTACAGCCGCCTCAAGACCGCCATGCTCTACGCTCAGGAGCTGCAGGGCAGGGTGCACTGCGCCACCTCGCTGTTCCAGCTGGAGCGCTACGAACGTGAGACGCTGCAGCAGGCGCACCTCGGCATAGCCATGGAGACCATGAGCCTGCAGCTCGTGCTGCGTGACGTGCGGGCGCGAATCGAAGACGAGGCCCGCGCCCCGCCTGCGGAGGGTGGCGACGCTGCGGCGTCGCTCGACGCGCAGCTGCTTCATCAGCTAAGCACCGTGCTCGGCCTGGAGCGTGCGTGAGCGCGAGCTTGCACGTGGCTTCGCGGCGACATCCGTTCTAATCGCAGAGGGCACACACGTGTGCAGCACAGCTCAGTGCCGCCTTTGTGCCTTGCGTGCGGTGGGTGGAGAGCGCAAGACGGGCGTCTGCGCGCGGCGCCGCCATCCTTGTCGTGCTGCTCCTCTGAGTGCGCCGCGCTGAAGCCGATCCGCACCTGTGCAACTCCCAGAACAGGAACACACCTACTCACCCTCTGAGAAGAGAAAAAGAAAACGAGGACGCGGAAGTTCATTCTTCACGCAACGTGTTGCTCGCCCGGTGCAGGAACAAACTTGAGCGGGCTCTGGGGCGATTGGGGGTGGGGGAAGGGAAGCTCGATCGCGTCCCCTCCCCACCCGCGTGCGTCAGCGGCACACTACGGACGCCTCCCCCCCTCCTCCCGCTTCCATGGCCCTCTGCGTGCCTTCCCACTCCGCTCTCCGTACTCTGTCTGCCCGCCTCCTCCTCCACCCCTTTCTACTGTAACGGCGCCCCACCAGAAGCACAGTGCCGCCCATCCGCTGCCCACGGACTCGCACGCGCCGCCGCCATGCCTGCACCACACGTTAAGGCGCAGGCGCACATACGCCGCCTGTACGCCGCACCTGACAACACCTCCGAGCTGCTCGCGACATGCGACAAGGCCTACATCCCGTCTGTCGCCTACGATGCTGCGGCAGGTAGCGTGACGGTGCGGAGCGCGGCGGAGGCGGATGCCGCGGTGCGGCCGCGTGTGCAGCTGCCCTTCCCGGCCATCGACCTCGCCTGGTGCCCCTTCAAGAAGGGCGACGACAACGCCGCCTTCATCACGGCGTGCCACAGCCAGCCGGTGCAGCTGTGGGACTGCGCGGACGGCGAGCTGCGCGCCTCGTACGCGACGAGCAACGACAGCGGCTACCACATCCACGCCCACGCCGTGTGCTGGTTCAGCTCACCCGCGCAGCAGCACTGGATTGCCGGCGGCTACGGCGGCTTCGAGGACGCGACGCAGGTGCGCGTCTTCGACGTGGTGGCGGAGGGGAGCGCGCCGGTGTGGTCCTACGGTGTCGGCAGCACCCACAGCAAAGGTATGGTCTCGGCGCTGCACGACTGCGCGTGGCCCGGTACCACGTCCCTCCTGGCGGTCGGCTTCCACAACACCGCGGCGGTGCACCTGATCGACTGCCGGCGTCGCTGCCCGGCCGCCTCGCTGCACGGGCTGCGGCACGGCGTGCAGAGCCTGCGCACCCGCCGCGACGGGGCTGACCCTTTCCACGTGTACGTGGGCGGCAGCCAGGGCGACGGCTGCATCGCCTGCTGGGATGTGCGGAGACCGAGTGCGCCGCTCTTCACTCTTGCCCGGCCGGTGCGCACCAACCAGGTGTTCGAGTTCGAGGTGCTGCCGGGCGGCGGCGACGGCACGCATCGTCTTGTGACGAGTTCTGCCACGGGCGGCGCGCTGGTGTACTCCTGGAGAAGCGGCGAGGCGCCGTCGCCCGACGCCGCCGTGTGCATCGGCGAGGCCATGGGCACGACGAGTGGACTCGCAGTGGTGGGACCGAACACCGTTGTGGTGAGCACGGGAGGCCGCACGTACGATGTGTCGTCCAGCTCGGCGCAGAGAGCGCCTGCCGCAGCGTCAGCCGCCGCCGCAGCGGCGGAGAGGAGCGCTGACGACGACGCCACACCGGTGTTCCCCGTGCACAAGCGGCAGCGGCTGCCCATGTCTGACGATTCGTGTGACGACGACGAGCCGTGTGGTGCCTCGGCTGCGGTGGAGTCGGAGTCCCGTTCGACGGAGGCCTCCAACCTGGCCGTGCTTTCGTGGACGCAGTGAGGGACAAACACGGCGCGTTGGCGGCGTGGGCGTACGCGTTGAGTCCGTTCTGTCCGCTTTGGCGGTGCTGAGTTGTGGTTGCTATGTTGTTCTCGCCGCCGAGGCACGCACAGGTTGGCGCCCGCGCCTGCTGATTGCCTTTGTGTTGCCGTTGAGGGCCTCGTCTGTGCTGCCCGCCTCGCATGGCTCGCGTAAAAAAAAAAAAACTCATTCTGCGCAGGTGGCAGCACCCGCGTCTACTGGCTACGAGCAGAGCGCTTCAAAACCACCACGCTGCGTCGACAACGCAGGTGCATCGCTCCACGGCCCGGTGCGCACCCGCACCACGATGCTCGCAATTACCTGGCCACCTCGCACTTTCGCCCCGCACCTTGTCTGCTTTCTCCTCTTCCCCACCTCCGCCGTAACTGCCCGCTCCTCCAGCATCTGGTGACGCGTCCGTGTGTCCCCTCCGCAACGGGCGCAGCCCTTCTGCACAACAGGCCGCCACCCCCTCCCCCCTTCCTCGGTGCCACGTGGCGCCACACGTCCTCTCTTCTCTTTCCCTCCGCACAATGCGGCCTACTGCTGCGCGGCTTCAAGGCGCCGGCGCGGCGCTCTGCGCGGACACGGCTGGCTGCCGCACCATCACGCTGAGTCACCCAGATGCCCTCAACGTCATGACGCTGCCCATGGTCGAGGACCTGCACCGCCTCTACCTCACCGAGCCGCACCCCAACCCACAGGCTGTGTACCTGCTGCGCGGTGATGGGCGGCGCAGCTTCTGCGCGGGTGGCGACATCAAGGCCATCACCGGTCCGGCCCGGCACACGCACAACCCGGCGTTCTACCAGAAGGAGTACCAGGTGGACACGCACATTGCAACCATGGCGCGCACGCAGGTGGCCATGTGGGCTGGCCACGTGCTGGGCAGCGGTGTGGGGGTCTCCCTGCATGGCCGCTACCGCGTGGCCTGCGAGACGACGCGTTTCGCAATGCCAGAGACGCAGATCGGCGCGGGCAACGACGTGGCCACGAGCTGGGTCTTTGCGTCCCTGCCGATGCCGGGGCTCGGCGCGTACCTCGCCATCACCGGCAACGCCTTGCACGGCGCAGATGCGTACCATGCGGGCCTCGCAACGCACTACGTGCCGCTGCAGAAGTTCGATGCGATGGAGGCGGCGCTGGCGGCCCTGCCGTCTGGGGACGGCGCGCCCGAGGTGCTGCGCCGCTTCAGCGCCGACGTCGCCGTGCCCGCCTTCACCCTGTCCGAGAGCATGCCCATCCTGGAGAAGGCCTTCGGCCACCTCAGCGAGGGGACGCGGGTGCGCGACATCATGACGACGCTGCGTGCCGACGGCTCGCTGTTTGCGATGAAGACGCTGGCCGTGCTGGAGCGCAACTCGCCGATGGCCATGACGCTGGCACTGGAGAACGTAAAGCGGCAGGGCACGCCGCAGTGCCCCAGCAAGATGGACTGCTTCCGCACCGACTACGCCGTCATCCAAGCCTCCATCTTCAACGATGAACTCGCCAGGGGTGTGAAGGCGCTGCTGGTCACGAAGGAGAAGGGGCGCCCGCCGTGGACGGTCGAGTCGGTCGATGACGTGGACGTAGAGATGATTAAGCGGCAGTTCACCATCCTGCCTGGCGCGAGTACCTTCTGACAGTCACCACAGCGCTCCCCTATTCCTTTGCGGTGAAGCGCGCGAACGGTGTGGCCCATGCGGTGCGTCGCCTGTTTCCACGTCTTTTCGTTTTTCGCTTCTTGCCTCTCCTCTTTATCCCATCCCGCCTCTCGCCTCCCGGTGCGTACACGTCGGCGCCGTGGAAGGCTCTGTCAGCTGTCCCCCTTCCCCCTCGCCTTCGCTTTGGCTGGTCACGCCTCTCCCTCTCTTCGCCCTTCCACCCTCAGCGACCCCCTTTGACGTCCGCCGCTTCCCACCCCTCGCCAACAGTCTCCTGCTGGTTGTTATCGTATCCTTCGCGCCTCCCCGGTTGACGCCTCCGGCGCTATATCTATATACCCGTCCGTGCGCGCCCCCCCCTCCGTCTCCCTCTTGCTCTCTCCCAACCCGCAACTCGCCCACTTCGAAGTCTGCAGTGTGCCGCCAGTTACCGGTGCATGACGCGGCTTTCACTGAAGGAGGAGTGGAGGAGGAGGAGGAGAAGGGGGGGGGGGGGACGCTGAACTCGCACAAGCTCCACAAAAAGAAAGAAGAGAATTCTGGGCATCAAACGAACCGGGAATGATCCGCCCATGTGCGCCGCGTGAGCCGTGGACTCGCGCGGTGACGTGTGCGGCACAAGTCGGTCTGTGGCATTGCCTGGAGGAGTGCTTGCCTCTCACACCTGCGTAGGGCCGCAGCACCCACTTCTGCCCCCACGCCCCCGCCACCCCCGCCTCGCGCTATCCTCTCCCACGTCCCTATCCTTTGACCGGAGGCGTGCATGCGTGTGCGTGCAGCAGGCGCGCCCGCACTCCATCAGCAGCTTCAGGCTCTCCTCATAACACTGAGAAGAACGTTGTCGTGTGTGTGCCGTCTTCTTCTTCTTCTCTATTTCTTCTCCTCAAGACTCCGATTGACGCCAAGACTAAACGGCGGCTGTCATCACCGCCTGCCGCCGCTCTCTCCGCGCGCACCCACGCACTCGCACCGCACCGGCCTCCCTTCCCCTATCCGCCCTTCCCCCCTCCCCCTATCGCGTCATGCGACGCAGCGTCCGGCTTCTGGCCTGCAGCACGGTGCTCTGCACCGACTACCCACACGCTCGGCACATTGTGCTGAACAACCCCAAGTCGCTCAACGCGCTGGACTTCGACATGACCAAGGAGTTGCACCGTCTCTACGTGACAGAGCCCGCCCCGGACTCCGCGCTGTACATCATCAGAGGTGCGGGCAACAAGGCGTTCTGCGCTGGCGGCGATGTCGTTGGCGTCACGACCAACAACCCACCCGGCTGCGCGCGCAGCTTCTTCTACTGGGAGTACCAGCTCGACTACAGGGTGTCCCGCATTCCAGCTGGGCAGGTGTGCTTCTGGGACGGCTACGCGCTCGGCGGCGGCGCGGGGCTGTCGATTGGCAGTGCCTACCGCGTTGCTTCGGAGAAGGCGTGCGTGGCGCTGCCAGAGGTGGCGATTGGCATGATCCCCGACGTGGGGGCGTCCTGGTTCCTGCCGCGCATGCCGACGCCTGGGCTGGGCATGTACATGGGCCTCACCGGCCACCGACTGCGGGGGGCCGACCTCGTGCACCTCGGCATCGCCACGCACTTCGTCCCCTCTGCGAAGATGAGTGACCTCGAGAAGGACCTGCTCGCCATGACGAACCCCGCGCAGGTGACGCGGGTGCTCGAGCGGCACGCCACGCCCGTGGCTCAGCTGCCGCCTTGCACCGTGGCGGCGTCCTTCCCGTTCCTGCAGGAGCACTTCGCGTGCCGTCCCGAGCTCAACGTGCCCGACATCCTCGCCGCGTGCCGAGCCCACGCTGGGGCCGACCCGCTGGCCAAGGCGGCGGCCGACATCATGCCCACCTTCTCCCCGACTGCACTGACGCTCGCGCTGGAGGTCCTGAAGCGAGGGGCGCAGGCCAAGACGCTCGTGGAGGCCTTTCAGATGGAGTACTGCGCGTCCCAGCACGTCGTTGCCGAGCACGAGTTCCGCGAGGGCGTCCGCGCGCTGCTGATCGACAAGGACAAGAGGCCCAAGTGGCGGCCCGCGACGCTGGCGGAGGTCACGAGGGCGTCCATTGACGCGTACTTCATCCCCACCACGCCGGACCAGCCCGTCTGGGACCCTCTGAAGCCCCTCCCACCAGCGGCCGTGTGACGGCATTCGCACCGTCACACACACACACACACACACACACGCACAGATGCAGCGTGGACGTGCTCACAGCAAAGCAACGAAGAGGCGTCGGGGGGGGGGGAGTGGGCGGACCTGCACAGCCCGTGCTGTCAGCGCCGCCCGCCCATCCTCCTGTGCCTTCACCCCATCTTGATTTTCTCTCTCTGTGTTTCTCTAGTTTTCCGCGCAAACGCCTCGCGCCCACCCTTGCGCGTGTTGAGCTGCTCCACTTGTTTTCCCTACGCCCTGCTCAGCGCTCACGGCTTTACCGCACGACGCGTGTTTGACGGGAGTCGACACGCTTTTGTTTGTTTTCTTCACCCTTCCCTTCCCTGCAATGGGTCATCGCATCACACGACGATAGCGCCGCCCCCCTCCCCATCCCCCCACCAACACGGTGGCCTACCGCTGTTGCCTTCAAATTCGAAACGTGAAGTTCAAATGGCCTTTCTGCTGGTGGCGTTGCCGTCGTGAATGCGCACACGCTGAGGCGCGCGGCGTTCAGTGCAGCGCGCAAGCGATGCCGCGTGTTGTCTGTTGCCACGTGCTGTGACACTCCGCCGTCGCTGGACGCCCTGCAAGGAGGAACGCAAACGCCGCCGCGGCGGTCCCTCGAAGACTGCCTCGTGCGCTGTTCGGTGGCCCGTCTGGCTACCGGGAAACACCACTTGTTCCTTTCCTCCCTCTCTCACTGCCTGTCTCAACCTCTGCCGCTCTCTCGGTATCGACCACGCATGCACGCACGCACGCACACACACACACACACACACACACACACACAAACACACACACGCGCGGTTCCCACTTGGACTCGATTTGGCCCGTAGCGGTGGTCATCGACGGTCTCCGCGCAGCCCAAGGTCCCCTTCTTGACTGGTTATTTTTGTGTATTTTTGCTAGTACAAGCTCTTCACTACTCCTTTCCCCCCTCCGTCTCGAGCTTCCACCCCCCCTCCACCAAGGTGTCGCCCTCACGCTCCCAGCTCACTTTCCCTTTCTCAGTCTCTGCCACGGCGAGAGAGCTTCGACGCATATCCCCTTGGACGCGGCAGCGCACAGCCCGCGCCGCAGGTGGCAGCGGCCACGAGCCAGCGCAGCGACTCCGGTGCACGACTGCGTGCACAGTCGGCTGCAGCTGATTTTTCGCCTGAACTGCTACGAACGCGCGGCCAGAATTCGGAAAGCGAAGAACCTTGAGTGAGAGGAGCACGCACAGGAGGAGGCGACGCTACGCGGCGGCTGCGTGTCACGTTCCAGGTCACTTTTCGCCCTTCACATCTCGCACTCCCCTGACCCACTGGACGTGCGTCAGCGACTCCCTCTCGCGGCTGCACGCGACGGCACCCTCTCCAAGAGCGGCTGAGGTCCTTGTCTTCCGTGCTGCTCCCCTCTCGAGTCGCTTACCGCAGTCCTCCCCGAAGCTCTGCCGCCTTCCTTTTTTTTCTGGTACGTGTTTTCTCGTTTGCTTGTCTCCCGCCTAAACAGCGACTTTAGCTCGTGTGCAAAGGCGCAAGTGAACGTGTTAGCGCCCCCCCCCCCTCCAACCCACTCTCTTCCCACCCCACAGGGCTTTCCGTGCTCAGTGTTCCTTCCTTTGTCTTTGCTGTCGCCTTCCCTTTTCTTCCCCCCTGCATTCGCCTTAGCTGCCGCGTCGAGGCACTTAGTGTTCTCTTCTGACTGTGCTCCGTTGTGTTACTTCTGTACTTGAAACTCCTCTTCTCCCCCTCTCCGTCTTCCCCCCCCCTCCGTCTTCCCACCCCCCCTCCTTCGCGGCACATCAGTGAGTCTGCGCATCTCCGCACCCCGCCCACACGCACAGACACACCACCCCGACGTGCCAGCTGACTTCGTGTTCCCCTCCCCTTCCTTCTCCCTCCCCCCCTCTTCCAGTGCACTGGTGCACGTCTCCCCA
>JASAOO010003519.1:40419-69596 GCA_030849075.1 Zelonia costaricensis
CCCCCCCTCCCCTCCACCGTCGTGCTGCATCGTACCTTCTCCTGCCCCGCCCCCGCGTTCGCCTCCGTGCGTGCCGGCTCTCTTCTCCTTCCCTTACTCTCGCTGCCTCACGAGCGTCGCTGCGGTGAACGGCTTTTGTTTCTGCGGCCCCCCTTCCTCTTTCCTGTTCTCTGTCCCGGCGTCAACTCGTTCCCCTCACCCCCCCTCTTGTGCTGCGAGTGTAGCGGAAAGGTGCGTGTGTGTACGGCGCGGCGTCGGCGCTGTTGCGTGCTCCTGCTTCTGGCCCCCCCCCCCCGGTGCTTGCACAGACGGCGTGCACCGCTTCCACCTTGCCCGGTTTCTCTTGCTGGTGCGTCCTTGTCCCGCCTGTGCGTCTGTGTGTGCACCGTCGGTGCTTCTGCTTTGCGTTTGCCTTTCCTTCCGCCCCTTTTTCATTTTGTGCTTTGCAACTCGTTTAAATTGAGCCGCTTTGGGCAGCGCAACGTGCTGTGGACTTCTGCTCGTCGCCTCCTTGCCCATCCCCTCTGTTGCTGGACGTGTTGAGTCTTCCGCACTCTCGATGCAGGCGGCCACAGGCGGCTTCTCGCTAGAGGTGCGGGGCGGCCCGGCCCCGACCGTGGACCGCCAGCCCCGCCCCTCCATGCTCTACCGCTCCCCGCTGGAGCTCGCATCGCCGGTGCCCGCCACCGGCGTTGAGGTCGACGCCCGCAGCGTCACGTCCCCGTGGCGTGGCCACAGCGCCGGGGAGTTCGGCTCACCGCAGGACGACACGCGCAGCCTGAACAGCTCCTTCCGCTCCATCCGGCGTCGCCGCGGCGAAGGGTCTGGCGTCGCGGGCGATGGACGAGACTGGACGCAGGCGCTGCTCGATCTGGAGCGGATGCGCCGCGAGAATCAAGACCGACTCAACGAGTCGCTGCGCCCTGAGCGCTCTCCCGGCAACTCGCCGCCCGACGACGGCCTCGCGCGGTCGCCGTCGAACAGCTCCGCCATGAGCTCCGTCCGGCGCCGGCGCCGCGGCGTTCCGGGCGGCGGCGGCGTAGGCAGCCGAGCCATGAGCAGCGCGGCCTTCGAGGAGTCCTTCATGGACAACCATCAGTGCGCGGGTGGCTTCACCACCACGCGCACCGACTCCAACTACGGCACGCCCGCCCCCGTGACGCCCTTTGCGGTGCCCGCCCAGACGCGCTATGCCTCATCGCCCACCACGACCACGAACGGCAACGGCAGCGGCAACGGGCACGCACGGGGCACCACCAACGGGGTGACGGAGTGCGTGTACTCGCCAGTGGAAGGGGACGAACGCAGCCCAACACCGAAGCTCCGCACCTCGGGGCTGCCCAGTTGGCTGCGCTTGCCCCCGCCCGATCAGGGCCCGCTCACGCCGGAGGCAGCCCAGGCGAAGCCGGCCCGCCCCACCTCTGCCCCGGCACCGACCGAGAAGGCAAGGACATACGCGCCGGTGTCCACCACTGCGGCCGCAGGTCCGACAGCAGCGCCTGCCCCCGCGGCGTCCCCGCCCAGAGCGGCGCGGGGGGCGCCCCCGGCGGAGAAGAGGACTGTCGACGGTCCAGCGAAGGCGCCGGAGGCAGCAGAGACGCCGGCACCCCACCTCGCCACGCCACCGACCACCAACACCGCCATCACGGCGCAGCGGCGGCCCTCCGCAACCGGTGCACTGCGCGTGCTGCGGGAGGCCGCGGCCACTGCAGCTGTAGGGCATGCCGCAGAGCAGCCTGCTACGGCTCGCACGGTGGCGGACGAGGCGGAGGTGCCCGACAGGGCAGCCTCCACCGCCCGGACGGAGCCGTCGTCGCAGGTGATGACGCCGCCCTCCTCGACCGTGTTCGCCCCCACCGCCCGCCCGCAGGCGCCCGCCCCCAGCACCGCACGCCAGCCCGTCGCGCAGACGTACGTGGCACGCCACACAAGAGCCGCCGCTGCTGCCGCCGTTGGGCTGACGGCCGCCCCGGCGTCTCCGCCGCGTGTGCAGCCGCCAGCACAGTCCACGTGGAGCGCTGCCGCATCGCCGGCCGCGGTGGCGCCAGCTGCGGTGGAGGCGCCCGCACCCGCATCGCTGCTGGCTGCTCCTGCCGCCAACGTGGTCGTGCCGCCACTGCGCACGCCGCTGCCGTCGCCTCCGCTCGTGACCGAGTCCAACACGGCGCCGCGCATCGCGTCTGCTCGTGACGGTGGCGCGGAGCCGCAGCCGCTGGAGGTGCCCGCAAGTCGCAGCCGAGCCTCGGCACCCGGCGTAGAGGGCGGTGAGCCCGAGCCGCGGCTGTCGCCCAAGACGCCGGCATCGGCCGCAGCGAAGCCAGGTGAGGCTACTGCTGCTCCTCCACCTACCGCTGCAGTTGGCGAGGAGTCGCCACGGCCGCGGCCGGTGAGCACGATGCGGCCGACCCGCACGGTGCGGAAGGACCCGGGCGTCCTGCGCAAGCCCGCCGAGGACGACGGCGCAGGCGGGCGGACGCCGCTGTCCATCGCGATGGCGCGGCGGCTGCTCTCGTCCGTGCCCCGGCAGCGGCAGCAGGTGTCCACAGCCCGCACCATCCGCGACGCGGCCGACCCTGCGGCAGCGGCGGACGGCGGCGACGCGGCCCACCCGCCGGGCCAGGGCGGTGCTGCCGGTGTCGGCGGTCGCGTGCTACACCGTACGACGGCGCTGACGGAAATGCGGCGGCAGGAGGTGCTGCGGGACCGGCAAGAGCGGGAGCGTCGCGCTGTCGAGGAGGCCCGCGCCTGCCTCGGCCCGGTGCACCCAAGCACCTCCACCACTGCCCCGCCGCGGCGCTCAACAGGAAGTGGCGGCGGCGGCCCTACCGCTGCTGCTGCTGTGGAACAGACGCCTGCGCGGCAGCGCACTGCGGGTGGCTCGGTGGAGACGCACAGCACCGTCTCGCAGGACGCGTCACCAACCGCCGCGCACCACCGCCGGCGCATGACCAGCGGCGGTACGCGTCTGCGCACGCACGCGAAGGACGGTGGAGCTGCCGCCACAGCATCGACCTCTGCACTTCCCCCACCGCCTGCGATGAGCGGGCTGGCACCCGCAACTCGACGCCCCGCTGCGGCTGCGGCGGACGCGACGCCGGTTACCTCCGCGCGCCCTTCCACGAAGCTCGCGAAGGCCACCGCGGACGCCTCACCGCTGTTGACGGCTGCGAGCTCGCCGCCGCGCGGTGGGCAGCCGCACGCGACCGGGGCTGCCGCACCGGCGATGGCCGTCGCACCAGACGCGTCGCCGTCGCCGGTCGGCTCCCCGGCGTCCCGCACGCGGCGGGTCACGTTGAACGGTCCGCTGCTGCGCTCACAGCAGCAGCACGTCGCCGCAGCGACGCCCACCGCCTGCACGCCGGTGGCCGGCACACTGAAGGAGGCGGGGCGCTTGAAGAGCGCCGCCGTCGGCAAGAGTGGGCCGCGGCGCGCCTCCACCCTCGCCGACGCCTCCTCTCCCGCCGCGGGGAGTCGGGCAGCTTCGATCGAAGCGGAAGTGAAAGCCACACCGCGTGCGCCGTCCGCCGTGCAGACATCGCGGAGCACGTTGCTGGTGTCGCCGACGGCGCCGTCCTCGCTGATGGCCACTCCGTGTGTGTCCAGCAAGGCCTCCCCACGCCCCTCTGCGGCGCTCTCGTCTCCGAGAGCGGAGAGATTGCGCGAGCCCGCACCCGTCGCCTCGTCCCCCACGCAGCCGCCGAAGCCGCAGGCGATGCCGTTTTGCGTCGAGTGCGGGCAGCGGCACGTCGACGAGGAGGCGAAATTCTGCGCGCGGTGCGGCCACAAGCGGGCGTACCTGTGACGTCCGCGAGCGGCTGTTGTCTGCTCGGTGGTGGGGGCCGGCACTGCGGGTCTGTGTCTGCGTGGGGATAACGCGATTGGGTCCGAAAGGTGGGTGGGTGAACTGCCGAGGAGGGGGGGAGTAGGTTGCTGCGACTGGCGTGGTGGGCCTAAATCTTAGCTTTGTGGGAGTGCCAAGCCGGCTTGCTTCTGTCTCTCTCGTTCCCTGTGTGTGTGTGTGCTTGTGTGTGTGTGTGAGTGGGACAGGGAGTTGGTGTGTGTGTGTGTGTGTGTGCGCTTGCTGGTGCGGCAGCGCCTTTTTCTTCTTTCGTTTCGTGCTGGGTTGTGTGTGACCGCGCACACTTCTGCTCCGTCCCGTGAGGCCCTGTACGGCTTGTGAAGACTCTAGTAAACACACGCGTAGAAGGGCAGAACGCTGCCGCATCCGCTCGAGGGGTGATGCCGGCCCACTTCTCAGGTGACGCCACCGCGTCGTCGCCGCCACCGCAACTGCTTCGCCTCGGAGCTGGCGGACGGCTGCGACACGATGGCGTCGCGCTGCAGGGCGGGGCCGACATGGTTGGCGCCTTGCCGCACGCGTTAGCACCAGAAAAGCGGCTGGCGCTGGTGATGCCGTGTCTTGGCGTGCCGGTAGAGACACGTGCTCCCCACGCTGCGCTGGGTGGGCGCTGGGCGACTTTGATGGTGACCTCTGGCGTTCTCTCGTCTCGCGACTCTCCCCACCTGTTGCCCCTACCGCGCCGCGGCAGCGTGTGCCTCCCTCCGCCCACACAAGAAGAAGGAGAAGCTGAAACCCATCCAACTGCGGTGCTTTATCACCGAAGAAGACGCACCACAGCGCAAAGCGGCGGCCTCGCCACTGCTCCCTTTTTCGTTGTCATCTCGCCTGTGCACTCCTCACTGCATCAGGCCGCACACACATTCTCGCTCCCTCTATCGCGACAGCGTCGCCCTCTCTGCTGAATTGCTGGCGGCCCGCGCTGGGTCACAGCCATGCGGCGAAGCTCGGCGCTACTGGTGGGGACGCTGACGAGGGCTCTGCTTTGCAGCGCCACGACAGCAACAACATCCACTGCAACCAACGCGGATGCCAGCGCACTCACGCGCCATGGCGGCACGGCACTGCGCAGCACACGGCGGAGTGGCCGCATCACCGAGTGGGACCCGTTCGAGCGTCACGGCGTCATCGTCGACGGCAAGGACGGCCGCCGCTACCGCATTGCCAGCACCCGCGCCTTCGAGACGGTGCTGCCCACGATGCTGCGCACTCTGGAGGGGGCGGCGGTGGTGTTCGACGTCGACGTACGGCCCTCGGCAGACCGCGTCATCGTCCGCAACCGACTCACGCCTATCACCGCGGAGAGCTATCGCCAGAAGCCGCCGGTGGACTTCTTGAGTCCGGAGATGCTGCAGTGGGCCGGTCCGCGACGCCCTGCAAGTCAGCGCAAGTCTGCAGGAACAGTCACCGCCGCATCGCCCGCGCCGTCCGCCCCCCTCAACACTTGCAACAGCGCGACGGCGTCGCCGGAGGACGAGACTCGCTTTGCGAAGAACATCGTTGTCGACGTGACCAGCATCCCGGCGACGCAGATCGCGCGGTGGAGCGGCCCGCTGTCGGATGAGGCCGTCATCAAGCCGACCAAGAACCTCAAGGACATGCGTAGCAGCCGCCTCTTCGACGTTGAGACGAACGCATACCTGCGCCTCACCCAGCAGCTCGGAAGCGCATCGGAGGCGCAGCGCATCGTCGCCCAGGAGCGCGAGAAGGCGGCCGAGGGCGGAGCGCGGCGCGTGGTGCTTGCGGAGTCGACGGAAGGCGTCATTGTCGCCTGGTCGGGCATTCACCGCAGCGGGCTCATTCGCGAAGGCGCTGCACAGGCCGCGGACGCAGCCGGCGGATCCGCCGTGACGCCCACGCACGGCGGCGACAGCGACGCGCTCTGCGTCATTCGCAACGTGCACGCCTTTCAGAGCGCGCTGCCGACTTCGCAGAGCCTGCAGCACCGCCGCGTCACCTTCGCCAAGGTCTCCTACGCCGCCCAGCCCAACCGCTGCTTCGCCGAGAACATCGTCGTCACGGGCGACGTGCGCTACGACGCGGCGGTGCCGTCGGTGGAGGAGGCGCAGGCGGCCAAGGCGCGGGAGCGGGCAGCCGCGCTGCAGCAGTCGCGCCGGCTCGGGGCCCTCATCATGGAGGACGACGACAGCAGCGGCGCCGGCGGAGCTCCCCCCGCCTCTTCTCGAGGCCCAGCGTCATCGACGGCAGCCACAGGAGCAGCAGCGGCTGCGGCGGCGGTGTCGGCCGACATGGCAAGAGAGGCGGCGGCGGTGGACCCTGACAAGGTGCTGTACGGCGTGGTGGTACGCTGGAGCGGTGGCCAGGGCGTCATCGAGGCGGGCGACGGCCGGCACTTCTTCCTCCGCTCCGCCGCGGACCTGGAGCAGCTGGTCGACACCGCGTCGGCCCACCTGCGCGGCGCGGTGGTGCAGTTCCGGCAAGACGCGGCAAGCCCGCGCTACGCGTGCCACGTCGACATCCTCAGCACCCCGACCTCCACGATGAGCGAGGTGAGGCCGCTCCTGGAAAGGACGCGCTTCGCCGGCTTTGCGGAGGGGCCGGGTTCGGGTGCGGCGAGGGAGGCGAAGGCCGCCGCGACGGCGCTGGAGGATGTGGAGTGGACGGAGGGCACGCTGCTGTCGTGGTCCGCCGTGGAGGGGCACGGCATCGTCATTGGGGCCGACGGCGAAGACACCCGCTACGTGCTGCGCGACCCAGAAGAGAACGTGATCGACTACGCGACGAAGCAGCCGCTGCTGCGCAAGGGACGCCGAGTGAAGTTCACCCCGTTCGGGAGCACCGGCCGACTGGCGTGCAACGTGGTGCTGCTCGACGCAGAGGTGGAGGAGGCTGCCCTCGCCGCGGAGGAGCTGCGGCCCAAGGAGCCGCAGCTCACGATGGACGGCAACGTGAACGAGGCCATCCCGTCACCGACGAGCACGAGCTACTGGCTGAACCGCATGGACAAGGCGGGCTACGACACGAAGGAGGTGAAGGCTCTGCAGAACCGCGCGCTGCGGCTGGACGAGGACGAGGACGACGGAGACGACGGCAGCGAGGGCGGCAAGTTCCTGGACAGCGAGGAGCTCCTGAAGAAGGACCCGTGGTGGAGCGACCCGCGCAAGAACGTGCGCTTCCCGAACAGCGACATGACGGCTGGCCACCTCGCCCTCATCGGCCCCGCCTCCATGATGAACGTCGCCATGAAGACGAAGGACCCCAAGAAGCTGGACAAGATGCTGAAGAAGTACCAGTCGCGGCTGACGGAGGAGCAGAAGGAGTACGCATGGAAGCAGGCGAAGGAGATGGCGCCCAAGTACGAGGAGTGCGTGCGCAAGGGTCGTGAGCGCAACGAGGAGCCCACCTTCCACTTCTTCTAGCGCATCAGCACCGTCACATACAAAGCAGGAGAGAGAGAACAACAGCTACAACCACAAAAAGAGGACCTTGAGCGTAGCACGTGCGCTGTGTCGCCTCCAAGTGCGCACGCGAGTACACGTGAACACGTCGGCGAATGCACCGTAAACGCAGGAAGGGGAAAACAGAGTGAATAGTTACACTCGGTGTGATCCACTTGCTGAGGGAAGGAAGAAGAAGCGTGGGGTGCACGAAGTCAGTGATCATAGGACTCACACCAGCCTCGACAGCGAGGCTCTCTAAAGTGGGAGGGCTCCGGGTTGTGGTTCGGCGCCAGAGTGCCGTGCGCCCGTCGCTCCCTTTCGCTTGTGCGGCTACGTCCGGCCTCACTCGTTCCCAGCCGTCATGGACAGACGCCCGCTGCGTGGCACTCTGACCATCTTTCCCTGCTCTCTTCACCGACACCTCCCTCCTGCGCACCTCATGTTTGCCGGCTGCATCACACACACACACACACACACGCGGCTCCACCGTTTGATGCCTCGTCTCTGCCACAGTCGCATCCACGGGCTACGATGGTGTCCAAGACGCGCAAGCAGCGGCAGAAGAAGAAGGCAACGATGCAGGCCAACGGCGGCGTGCTGCCGGCGGTGGTGCCCAGTGTGCCCAAGTCGGTGCACCTCAAGAAGACACGCCCAAACATGAAGGGCAAGATGAAGATCCGGCTAGGCCTTGAGTCCCCCATCGACATCTACAACGGCTTTGATGACCGCAAGGGGGTGCTTTGGCGCTGCCCGAACTGCGCCAAGGAGTGCCGCGTCGTGGGCTTCTGCGTGGACTGCGCGTCTGGCGTGAAGTCCAAGACGCACACCGGCCGGCTCATGAGCCGTGCGAGCAGCACCAAGAAGGAGTCGGCTCACGCCACGGCGCCGAAGCTGCGCATGAAGGCGAAGGGCAAGGCGCTGAAGCTGAAGCGGAAGAAGTAGCCGCCTCGTGCCCTCCCCCTTTTTCTTTTTCCGTCTCTGTCTCGAGTCGCTTGGTGCCACGCGGCAGACGTCGTAATTCGGCTAACGTGTAAAGGTGCACCAGCGCGTGGCAAACCTGGTGTGGCCCGATGAAGAGAAACCTCGTCGAGAATCCAGCAAAGTAAGATGAAGAATGAAGAGTTGTGTCGCGCTTTGGGGTGGCGATGAGCGTGGACAGGCGGCATGTGATGACACTTTGGTGTAGCTGGTTGTGCTCCAGCCCCGACCCCCCGGACCTCTTCGAGCGTGCCGTTGCGCCAGCGGAGAAGTGCAGCCTTTGCTTTGCGTCACAGTCGGCCCGCCTCACCCAGCTCACGCCGATGTCCCCATCTCCCTCCTCCGTTTGTGTTTGAAGGCTTCAACGTCTGCAGTGATACGGGCATGGTCCCCCTGCTGCTGGAGCTCGTCTTGCGTCCGACTTCCTGGTGCCCTCGTCTGCTTCTCCCCGTTTTATTCCAAGCACACACACAGACACACACACACACACACACACACAGCCTACAGGATACGTGTCAACACCCCGCTCTTGTCTGCCCTCCCCCTCTTCGTAGCCCTACCCTGCGCTCCAACACGGGCAGGCATTCATGATCGTCGACTCGAGCTTGCACTTGCATCCTTTTCTTTTTTCCCCAGCTTTGTGAGCTGCCACCGCCACTGCGTGCCTTGTGCGGTCGCCACGCGAAGGCCATCAGAGGCGCACCAACCCACCCGCTTCGCCTCTTCTCTTGCGCTGTAGGACATGTGACGAGCCGCTCTGAGGCATTTGCCGCCACGCCGCGCACTCACCGCTGTTCTCGTTGTCATTCTTTTATTGTTTGCCTTGTGTGGTGCAACTCCACAGCCGCGCCCCACTGCTGGCGCCACCGTCACACAGTCGCCAGCAGCTCCTGGACGCCATCGCCGCCACGACAGCCAGCGCTGTCGCGTAACGTGTCACTACGCGCTTGCTCTTTCCTTCTTCTCTCTTCATTCATATCACTCCGCCAACCGGAATCGCCGGGCGTGCAAAGGACGCCATCATGCCTCCGCCACGAGTACCACAGCCACCACTTCCACACACGAACGTGTTGCTTGGTGCAGACGAGGCCGACACACCACCACCACCACCACAGCAACAGCGCAGTAGAGCCACACCGGTGCTCGGCCTTGGCCTTGCGAACGGCGGCTCACGCGCGTCGCTGCGCAGCTCGCTGATGGGGTCCCGCGAGTCGATCCCTGCGTCGTCCTCCGTGCCCGCCACTGTTGCCCACTGCACGCTGCCTGCAGTAAGCACGAGGCTTCTCGACTCCGTACCGCCGGGCCACGCCGGTTGCACGACACCGCGAAACGACGCTGGAGGTGCTGGGCGGAGCGGTGCGGAGAGGGAGGAGGAGGACAATACACGCGACGCAGATCCCACGGCGACGGCGGTGGACTCCGCGCTGCTGCCGTTTGGTCATGCAGGCGCTGAGCCCTGCAGTGCGGCGACGACGCGCCCGTTCCGCTGTCCGTCGCTGCCTCGAATGGTGATTGTGCTGCTGGTGGCGAGCTCGCTGGTGCAGGGCTTCTCGGCGAGCGTAATCGGCATCTTCATCAACCGCGAGCTCGCCATGCAGCCTGTCGAGGTGACGCGGTACTGGATGTTCATCGGCTTCACCATGTGGACGCAACCGCTGCTGGGCTACATCTCCGACGCCTTCGTCGTCTGCGGCGAGAAGCGGCGGCCCCTTTTCATCGTGGCGGCGCTGGGCAACGCGCTGCTCTACGCCACGTACGGCCTCGTCCCAAGTGCAACGTCGAACTTCACGCGATTCGTGGTGCTCTCCGTTGTTAGCCAGTTCTGCACCATGGGGCTATACATCCCGCTGAACGGCCTCGTCGTCGAGGTGGGGCGTCACGACGCGGAGACGGAGGCGGAGAGCAACGCACGCATGAGCGCGATCATGGCGAAGACCATGGTGTGGCGCTCCAGCGGCAGCCTCGCCGGTGCTGTGCTGCACACCTGCCTCATCGCGCTCCTCGAGGTGGGCCCGATGCTGGGCATCACCGGCGTGCTGTTCGCAGCGCTCGCCCCCGCCGTGCTGTGCACGCCGAGCCACCTCTTTCTGCGAACCAGCAGCCGAGACGACAACTTCTACAAGCGCGTCGGCAAAGCGGCTCGGCTGCTGTGGCGCAGCTTCCAGCAACGCGACCTGCACGGCGACGGCGTCTGCTTCGTGCTCGTGCTCGCCTTTGTGTTTGTGTACACGATGATGCCGGACGCTGGCTCCGTCTACTACAGCTACCTGTACACTGCTTTCACGTTCCCCAACTGGTTCTACTCGCTGAACGGCTGCGTCGGCCACATCGGCTCCATCACCGGCGCGTACGTCTTCTCTCGATGGATGGACAGGCGCGCCAGTCAGGAAGCGCGCGGTGGGGCCAGGACGTCGCTCTTCTTCATCTTCATGATCGGTAGCGTCGCGTGGGCTGTGGGCTACGTCACGAACCTGCTCCTGTGCACCGGCTTCGCCACAGAAACGCTCAACGTGTCGGCCGCCATCTATGTGCCGGTGGACACCTTCTTCACCTCCTTCTTCGCGCGCTTTGCGTTTATGCCGACGCTTGCCATGGCAGCCGAGCACGCGCCGGCGTACTTTGAGGCGACGACGTTCGAGGTCTTCAGCGTGGCCAGCATCGGCGGCGGCACCGTGTCTGCCATGCTCACGGCCGACATCGCCACCCGCCTGCACATCACCCGCAGCGACTACAGCCAGCTCTGGGTGCTGCTCCTCATCTCCATTGGGTCGAAGCTGGCGCCCATCGCGCTGGCGTACGTCCTCCCAGAGCGCCGCGCCACCAGTGGGGCCGCCGAGGAGGTGGTCATCAGCGACGGCGATGGGCCGCTCGCGTCGCCGCCTGGCCGCACCATGCCGACGCAGCGCGAGAGCAGCCGCGCACTCGACGAGGGCAACTTGCCCAGCGGTGAGCCGCACCCAAAGCACACGGAGGGAAAGGTGGGCCCGTGACAAGCGGGAGCGCTCTCGCGCCTCGCAACACGACTTCTTATCACCTCACCTTCTTTGTTTTCCTTTTCGGCTCCTTCCTTCGACGCCTGCTCGCCCACTCGCGCAGGCCTCACACTTAAGCAGCAGAGTAAGAAGGTGACGACGGCTGATGGTCGGTGGCTGCGACGATGCGGTGCGGCCGGTACAAGAACAGAAAAAAAGGAAGACTCGGTCAGTGCGTGCGGTAGCGTCATCTCCGTGGAGCTGTCACGCTGCGTGCAGCACTGCGCGCCGCGCCCGCTCCTTCCCTCCCCAAACTCACTTTATCTCTCTCGCCCGCTTCCTGTCTCACTCGCCTGCCTTGGCCACACACACACACACACACACACAACACACACACACACACACACACACAACACATATCAGAGAACGCGTGAACGCACAGCAGCTGCCTGCCCGCCTGCCCGCCTGCCCGTTCTTCATCCCCCCCTCTACCATACCCTGCCCTTGTTTCCCCGTCATGGAGGCTCTGCACACGTGGCTGAGCAACGCGGAGGAGGAGTTCTGGAAGGCGCACAATGAGCTCATGGACGCTCTCGGGGTGCACCGCCTGCTTGAGGCGGCCGCCACCTCGCCGGTGAGCGTTGGCAGCCTCGTGCGCGGCTTCCCATCCGAGGTGCGCCGCTTCTACACGGCGGTAGACTGGACGGAGCCCTTCTTCCGCTACCTCAGCGGCTTCCACGTTGTTGTCTGGGTGATCACACTGGCCCTCACGTGGGGCCCTGTTTCTGATGAGCGCATCCTTGGCGCGTGCGCGGCGATCGGTGTGCTGCTGCTGTCCGGTATGCCGCTCAACTCGTATGCTGGCCAGCATGCCGACGTGCTCTTCCAAGAACCTGGGGTCAACTACTTCACGGAGGACGGCATCATGATGATGATTGTGTACATGCTCCCGCTGCTGGTGCTCCTGGTGGGCCTGCAGCTGCGGCTCGCCTACCGCGTGATGAAGCTCATGGTCCTCGTGAAGCGGGGGCAGGTGCGGCGCCGGCTGCGCCAGGAGGCGAAGGAGAGCAGCACCGCTGCTCCCGAGGCAGCGGCGGCGGAGGACAAGAAGACTAAGTAGGCGTGCCCCGCTGCGATGCCGGTGCGCTGGGCAGAGCGCCAGCAACGCCGGACTACGCCTCTGCTCACCTACTGCTCTCGTTGCTCTCGCTGCCAGCCCCTCCCCTGGGGGGGGGGGAGGTGCGAGCGAAACCAAAAAAAGACCAGGAGGGGGCACACTGCTGCAGCGGTGCTGTGCTTACCTGCTGTGTGTGTGCCGGCCTCACCCCTTGTGGTGCTCTCCACCTCTGATGCGTGTGCGTGTGTCGGTGCTGCGCAAACGCACACCGTGAGAAGCGCGACCCGCGCATACTCTAAGCAGGCACTGGGATATAGCTAGACAAAAAAAAAAAGGCTCGACTCCGCATCTGTTGCGCTGTCAGGGAAGGTGAACGCCGAAGAGCGTTGGTGAACACGGCAGCGAGAGGGGCGGGGCGGCTTCGAGCCGGTCACGTGCCGTGAGCCTGATCGGGCAGCTTCTTTGCGTCATGCTGGTGGCGCACGTGGACGAGCTCTGCTTGGTGAAGCGACGGCGCCTCTTCCTGTCCTTCACGTTCGTTCTCCTGTTTCCCAACTTCTCTTGCCTCGTTCGTTCCGTCTCCATCTCCGACCTGCGTGTGTGTGCGCGTGTGCGTGCGTTTGCGTGTGTGTGTACATGCGCGCACGCCGACCAGCTCCACATGCACCGCTCCGCCCCATGAGCTCGTGGCTTTCTGTTGAGAGCTTCCTGCTCAGCGGCACGGCGACGTGGTGCCGCCGGGGCCTCGTCGCCATCGGCGTCTTCGGCGTCGCGAGCGACTACTACCTGACGCACCACTACGAGGCCTTCGATAAGGCGGAGGGCCGGCAGTACGTGATCGACTGGAGCCCCATCGGCAAGCCGCGCTGCCAGATGCTCCTGATCCCCAACAACCACTACACCAACTACAGCCCGTGGACGCCTAAGAACGGCGACGTCGTGTTCGCGCGCGAGGTGGCAAATGAGCCCAACTACGTGCAGCTGCTGAACGGCCGCTTCGTGGAGCGGCAGACATGCGGCGTTGCGCTGCTGCGCCCGCTGGAGGAGGTGCAGCGGGAGACGGAAGCGAAGGAGAAGAAGCGCCAGGAGCTGCTCGCCCTCTTGTCCGACACCAAGACCCTTGGCGCACGGGCAGCGGGGTCGTGAAGTGCCGCACATCAGCCCTGAGAGCGGCGGTGTGGAATGCGCGTTCGCGGAGCAGCGTCCACACGGCAATTCTTGGTGTGTGTGTGGGGGGGGGGTTTACCGCGTGCCTCGAACGCTAACGCTGGTTTTCACGTCCTTGGTGGCCAATAGTCCGCAATTCCCGCCACCAAAACAAAGAGGAAGGGGCCTGTGCGTTGCACGTCCTGGGCCGTGTAGTTGTTCACAGTATAGTGCTTACACACACACACACACACGTGGCAGTTCGAATGATCGTGCGACACGCAAAAAGAGAAGACCACGCACAGACACAGATACATACACACACACATGAGGAGGTCGAAACTCGTTCCAAGCTGCTGGCTTGGCTTTGTGCACAGTCCATCGAGAAGGCGGAGAGGAAACGCGTTTCGCGTCACGTACGAGGACGGAGCGCCAGTAGAACCAGGCGCAGCGGGCAGGCAGGTGTTTCCGCTGTGGAGCGCCACGACTTCTGCAGCCCTTCCACAACACGCGTCTATGCCGCGCGGCACTGCACCTCTACCTTGCAGCTCACCGCTAACTCTTTCGACGCGCCCCATCTCGCTCCTCTCAAGGTTTCGACCATTGCACAGACGCGGCTCTCTGTAGTGCGTGTGCTCTCTCTTCTCTTCCACCTTCACCTTTCTCTCTGTCCCACTTCGCCATCGGTCGGTGATGCGGACGTGCAAGCCGCTTCTGCGCAAGGCGGTGTTCGGTGTGGAGGAGAGCCGCTACTTCAGCGCCATGCGGGCGCAGATTCTCGCAGACTTGCGGGCCAACACGAACGATCGCAGCCTTGCCGGCCGCGTTGATCCCCAGATAGCTGATCTGGTCGAGTACATCAACACGTCCTTTCCGCAGTACGTAACCAGCAGCTCTTGCTCGGGTCGAGTGTCGCTGTTTCACAAATGGACGACAAGTAGCAGCAGCAGCACCGACAGCACCGACAGCAGCGGCGTGCACGACTCTGCGAAAGCGGCGGGGTCTGGGGACGAAGTGGTTGGTCTGGCAGCGCTGGAGCGGCGGAAGCGCGGCGCCTTGGGCCGCGGCACGGTGTTCCAGTCCCACGACCCCCTTCCATCGGACCCGAACATCGCAGTGCAGCAGTACTTCGTGCCCGCGCTGGAGGAGTTCTGGGCGTGGCGAAGGACGCAAGCGGAGGGCGAGCAGCCGCAGACGTCCGAGGTGCTTCAGCTGAAGTTTGAGCCTATGATTCTGCACGTGCTGTGCGCCGACCTCGACGCCGCGTCGGAGCTGCTCAAGTGCGCGAGCGAGAGTGGTCAGATGAACAGCGGCATCGTGTCGTGCTCACGTGGGACCAAGGCGAACCGCAAGATCACGTGCTGCATCACGTCGCCGCTCTGCCTGGACGTGCCGCTGTGCGCGCGCGGCAAGTGGGGCCTCCCACCCGACAATTTCCGCAGCCACGCGTGGGAGTTGCTGCTGGGCGTGTCGGTCTCCCACGTCAACGACCTCTTCCACGAGAACGCAGAGCGGCGGCGTCGCTTCGAGGCGGAGCTGCGACACCGCACCCAAAGGGCGGCGGCCGCGGAGCTTCACCAGCAGCAGCGCAAGCAGCAGCAGCAGCAGCGCAAGGAGCAATCCGAGCAGCCCGCAGAGGACGGCAAGCGTGGGCCAGCCGAGGGCACGAACCCGGCGGCCAATTCGCAGTGACACCCTTTCTCGTTCTCGAACTCTTCCATGAGCCTCGTGTGCTGCTGGGCAGTCACGCTTTCGTCTCAACTCGGCTAAATGTAAAACGAGTCACGCTGCACTCACTTCTCTTTCACAAAATGACTAAGGGCACACATGCAAGCGTGCGCGCTCGGTGAGTGCACGTTGCAGTCGCTTTCCTTTCCTTGAAGCTCTCCTTTACGGCGCGCAACCTCTGATGACCGATGTTCGACGCGTGCGCGCCTCGACTGCTTCCTCCTTCCTCGTCTCTCGCTCGCTTCCCCCCCCCTCCCCCACTCGGTCCTGCGCACGCGTCGCCTCACGCGGCTTCTTCACGCAAGAGCGTCACCCTTGACAACGCACGTACGCATCAGCATCGTCCACAACAGCAGCAGCCGTTTCTGTGTGCTGCACCCACACGTCACCTCATCCTCGCAATCACATACACACACACACACACACACACACACACAAACACAGTCACACATACACGCACGCAATCGCAGCAATGCCAAGCTCGGTGTCCTGGCAGCGCTATGACGAGGAGTACAACGTCTCTGGTGTCATGACAGAGGCGGCGCGAGCGTGTGTGGCGGCGCACCCGACCGATGTGAGGGACTACTTCTCCCGCTACTTCAGGGAGGTGGCAGGCGGCACGTCGGTGCGGCTGATCCGCTACGCAGAGGTGCTCAGCGTGGCCGGCGGGGCCGCCGTCGCCTTCACGCTGGAGCTTAGCGCCGGCCCAGAGTCCTCCGTCACCACGTCGGACCTCACGGGCGAGGCCGTCACTGCCACGACGGCTGCCACCGCACCCGTGAGTCAGGTGGCGGGGAAGTCGCTCAGTGTGAGCCCCGTGATCGACGACGGCGCCACCGGAGACGGCCACAGCGCCGCCGTGCAGGCCGCGTGCTCCACCGTCGTCGCCCGCCTGCAGCAGCTCGGCTACGTGGAGCCGCAGCAGGACTGGGACGTCGCACTGGCGGCTGCGCTGGCCGACACGACGCTGCCCGCGGCGGGCGTGCTGGCGATGCAGTGGGCGCTGAGCCTCATGGCGGCGCTGGTTGCGTCGAGGCAGCGCGGCGTGCCGCTGTACCGGACCGTGACGGTCCTCACGGAGCAGTCCCGCACCGGCAGGCCCGCGCACGGACTTGCGGCAACGGGCACGGGGCGGACGGCGATGCCCGCGGGAGGGGCGGGTGGCATCGACTCGACCGCGTCGCGGCCCTTTGCGGTGCCACCGCTCCTCGTGACGTTTCTTTTGAGCGCTGCCGGCGTCGATGCGGCGGAGACGAGCGGCAACGTGCGCTTCTCGCACGTCTACGTCGGGCTCGATGTGATGCCAGCGGCGCAGGAGGACCCGTACGACGTTGGCTACAAGCCGGCACCGGTGGACGGCGCGACGCTGCGGCTGCGGATGCGCAAGGTGGTGCGCGCGGCGCACCGCTTCCTGCAGTCTCACTCGTCTGCAGCCCGCGTCGGTGCCGATGGCGCGCTGCGGTGGGACGGCGCGGCGAACCTGTCTGACATCGTGAAGGCCGTCAGCGACGCCCTCTCGTCCGTGCAACTGCGCGTTGGAGTCGAGGTGTCGCTGGGCCTCTGCATGGGGGCCTCCACGACGCGACTTACCGCTGCCGAGGTGGCGGAGGCGGGCATCAAGGAGGGCCCCGGCGAGCGCGCGACCTACTACAGCCTGTTTGGCGGCGAGCCGCCGGTGACGGGGGATCAGCTCAGCGAGTACGTAAAGGAGCAGGTGGAGGAGATGGGCTTCAACGCGCTGCAGTTTCTCGAGGACACGCACGTTGCAGAGGACCGAGTGGCCCGGCAGCGGCTGCAGATGGCGCTGCAGGACACAGTCGTGCTCTGCGACGTGATGCCGCCGCCCACGGTGGGGGACGCGTCGACGCCGGTGCTTGCCGGCAGCGAGGGGGCCTTCCCTCACGCTGTCGTCGACCCCTGCGCGTGCGGTACGCTGCACGGCGCCGTTGAGCTGCTGGCGACGGCGAATGAGGCCGCGCGACGCGGCGTTGTGGTCGCGGTGGGCCCCGTGGCGGGCTCTGCGGAGACGGCGGCGCATGTGGCTGATGTCGCGATCGCGTGCGGGGCGTCGTACGTGCAGGTGAACGCCGGCGTTTTCTCGTCTCGCGTGGCGGCTGTGGCGAGTCAGCTGGCGACGCGGCAGGACGAGCTGATCGCTACCCACCTGCTGGCAGATCGCTCGTCCCCGCTGCGCTTCAACCGCCGCGAGTGGCCACCGCTGCCCGCCGGCGATGTGGCGCCCATCCGGCGGAAGGGCGACAAGAAGAAGAAAGACACGGGCAAGGCTGGCGGCAAGAAAAAGTAAACCAACACGCCCACTTGCTGCTGTTAACTCTTTCGAGGGCTGACCGCATGCAGCAGCGATGAAGGGAGGAGGGGGTGTGATGACCGCACTTTACCTACCGAGTTGTGCCCAAGTGCTGGCAAAGCCCGTGACTGCCTCGCGTGCCCCCCCCCCTCTTCCCTCGTCCCCGCCTCCTCGCTCTCTCTACGTGGTTCCCTGACGCGGCGCGGGACGAGCAGTAACAAAGGGGGGAAACACCAGCGCCGGCGATGGTGTGTGGCAAGCTATTTTTTTTTAGCCAGGTTGATGATGTATACTAGTCTGCCGTGCTCTAGCACGAAGCTGTGAGGAAAGCAGGTTTCAGCAAGGCTCAGAATTCTCCTCGGGAGGGGGGGGGCGCAGCCTTCGTGGTAGCGCCGATGTCCAGCACCGTGCTGCAGTGCACTGTGGCGCTTTACGTGCGTGCGCATTCAGCGCTGCAACGGGGAGGCACAGTCTCCACACAGCGTGGCAATCATCGCGCGTGTGCGCCTCTGTCGCGGTTTTCTTTTCTCTTCTCAGCGCAATCCTTGATGCTGCGCCTGACCTTGGTGTTTGCGTCCCGTCTCCCTCTTCGCACGTGCACCCCACTCACGCACCCACTTCCACACGCACGCGTACCGCTCCGTGTCCTGCGTTGATGCAGATCCTCCTCCCGACCTCGTGTCCACTCCCTCTCTTCCCCCCACCAAAGAAGGAGCTCCTCACGTTCTTCTTTTTCCCTCAACGCTCCCTGCCTATCGCTGCCCACGCCCACACGTCCGCAGCGGCACTCCACCACCCCCGCACCGTCCTTGCCCTTCGCAATCCTCCCCCCCCTCCAACACACACGCACGGCGCTCCGTCATGTTCCGTCGTAGCCTCGTCTCCTTGCGCGTGAGCCCCTTCGCGCTTTTCATGCAGGACCTCTCCAAGGCCGGCAAGCTCCGCAACACCAAGAACGTCACTGCGGTCGCCTCCAAGCTCTACCACAAGCAGACACCGGCGCAGATGGCCGCGCTGAAGCGCCGCGCGAGTGTCATGTCGTACCCGAAGCAGAAGGCGTACCTCGCGGTTGTGAAGCGCGAGTGGAAGCGGGAGGGCAGCATCTCGGAGAAGCAGCGCTACGCAGCGATCAAGGCGAAGTGGGCCGAGGTGCAGAAGAAGCAGTCGGCGGCCGCCAAGAAGACCGCCGCGAAGGCGTCGTCGAAGGTGAAGGCGGCGGCCGCGAAGTTGAAGAAGGCTGCCAAGCCCTCCAAGACCAGCAAGAAGTAGAGACGGCCACATCAATAGACGCCCACAAGTTCCGGTGTCTGTGATGGGCGGATGTGGGCGCGCGGCGGGAACGTGCGAACCAGAGAGGGAGGGGGGGGGGACGGTGCGCGCTTGCGCAAGAGAGAGAGAGAGCCCGCGCTGACGAGCGCGCGTGCTATCGAGCCGTCTCGCTGACAACGTCCGATGGAGTTTGTTCTGATCACACGCCAACCCAACACATCGTGCGACGCGGAGGTTGCACCTGTGGGAGGAGCTGTGCGTGTATGTGTGTGCAGCCCGTATCATAGACTTGTGCCAGTGCCACGTTGGAGCCCAGCGGGTGGTTGATTTTTTTTTTTTGTTTGGTGTTACCTTCGCTCTCGTCGCTTGCTTGTTTGCGCGGCCACCGCACCTTCTCTGGCCCGAGCACGTGGCTGGACCTGAAGCCGGTCCAGACCTCATCCCCTCGCCCGCCCTCGCCTCCCCCACCCGACTCCGGCCCCGTCTGCCTCAGTGTCCGCAACCTCTCACTTCCACCACGCACGTTTGTGCCCACGACTTCCTCGTCTTTTGCTGTACTTCTTTCTGTTTCTTTCCTTGGTTGTCTCTCTCTCCATGAGACCTTCATAGAGCGCCATGCGGCTGCGTACAGCGGGAAGCGCCAGCTCACGTGCACGGGCGAGGCCCCGCCGTCAAGTTGGTTCTTTTGGTTTCCGCAACGGACGCACGCGCAACCAGGAGGCGCCTCCCCCTACTCCTTCCTCTAGCGTGGTGCGCCTTGTTTTTCTGTTTTCATGTTTCCGCGACTTCTGGATTCTTTGATGTTGTGTTTGCGACTCGGCCGACGCGGGTGTGTGCCGTGATGCCAATTGCTCTTCAGCGCGTATGTGTGTATGCGCGTGTGCATGTCGGGTGCACACTGGAGGGCAGTGCGGTGGGGGTCGGGGGGTAGGCGAGCACGCAGTCTGCACCACGGGCCGTCACGCAACCCAGCCGTCTCTGCTCTCGTCCAACTTGCGCCCGTGCTGGTCGCTGCCGCAGCCGGGTGCTTCGCGCGACACGTGATGGAATCGCGTGCATTCTCGCAGTGTCCTACCGCTCTCAGAGTCCAACTTCTTCCCCACCGCCTTGTTCGCTCGATTGTCGGCCCTCTTAACACTGCTTCACCACGGCTGCCCATCAAACAACCTCCCCCCCTTGGTAGCCCTCCGCACACCTCAGCCGTTAACGCTACAACTGCACGACTCCAGTCGTGTTCGTTCATAGACCCCCCCCTCCCCCTGTCTACCCCACCGACACCTCCGCTCCAACATCAGGAAGCGACTCATACTTCACCCCTTGCTCGACGTCGGCGTCTTCATTTCCCTCAGTCCTCTCATCCCTGCGACGCTGCCGCGATGCTCCGCTGCAGCGCCACCCTGCGCCGTGTGAGCGCCTTCTCCGTCTACCTGAAGCACCTCGGCGACAGCGGGGTGCTCAAGGGGGTCCGCAACCCGACGCAGCGCTCCTCGAAGATGTACCGGCAGCTCTCCTCGCCGGAGCGCAAGATCTACGAGCAGCGCGCTCGCCGCCTGTCGTACCCGGCGCTGGACGCGTACAACCGCTTCCAAAAGGAGGTGGCACCCCGCTTCATCCACCTGTCCAACAGGCAGCGCCAGCGCAAGGTGGCGCATCTCTGGGCGGAGCTGAAGACGAAGGGATCGACTTCGCTGCCCAAGATGCCCAAGGCCGCATCGCGAAAGCTGGCCAAGGCCGCCAAGCTCGCCGCGAGGGCTCCGAAGGGGGCGGTGCGCGCGCCGCGGGCCGCGCCAAAGAAGGGCCGCAAGACGCGCCGCGTGGCCAAGCGCAGCGTCAAGAGGACGGGCCGCAAGGCCAGCAAGAAGAGCGGCAAAAGGTCCGCCAAGTAGACGGCGCTGTGCTTGATTCGGTTCTCTTCCAGCTCGCTTGTCAGGCACTCTGACCTGTGGGGGACGGGGTGGGAAGACGGTGTGCGCGAAGAACGGGGCCGCGCGTAGCCTCCCTTACCCGCCCTAAGGGACCCCTCGGCTTCCCCCGCCCTCCCTCCTTTTCCCGCGTTCCTCATCTTGTATGGATGTTGTTTGCTTTCGCATAGAGTTGTAGGCGCGCTGACATCGGAAAGGACGCGTGTGCGGCGCTGCAGAGCGGAGCACATCAGCATGGCAGTCCTCCACGAATTCGGAGGAGGAAGAGGAGGAGCGGTAACCCCTGTGGAGTGAACAGAAGGCGTGGTGAACGCGCAGTTTGAGTTCAGTCTTCTGGCGGTGTGGACGTGGTGGCGCATCGACGCGCCGCGTCACCCAAACCCCGCCTTGCCCTCTCCCCCGTTCCCCCCTTGTACTGTTGCGCGCGTGTGTGTTTTGTGTGTGTGTGTGTGTGTGTTTGTCGTTGTGTGTGTTCCGCATAGACGGAGCGGCGCAGCCCCAGCTGCCCACGCAGCCATCGTGGCCCACCGGGCCCGCCAGCCCTTTCTCCCCCTTCTCCGCCCCTCGCGTCCCGCCATCCGGCATCGCGTGTGTGCTCAGCATGCCAGTGCATAGGTCCTCTTCCACCTTCTGCGTGTGCGCCTCCGCATTTCCTGCGTGGCGCAAGCCGAGCCCGGAAGCGTTCTTCCTCTGCGAGCCGCCCCCCGTCTCGGCGTCCGTTGCACGCCGGTATCAGGGGAAGGGTGTCCGGTGCGACTGTTGCGGCAGCGTGTAAACGTTGCGCGCCCCCCGACCTCGACACGCGACGTGTTTGTTCTCTTCCCCGTGTACACCCCCTCCTCTTTCGTGTTGTGTCTCGTGGAGTGGGCGAGGGAAGAGGCGCACCGAAGAAGCTGTTGCGACTTGCCAACGGAGGGGGGGGGGAGCCGCATGCCAACGTACTCTGGCAATTCTCAAGTCTCAACAGAACACACAGCGTGCCGGCCCAGCGTTCCGCTGATGGAGCCATGCGATCTCCCCATAGCCGTGTGCACGGCACGTGGCACGTCCAGTGCACTAAGGAAGCGCGACGCACCGGCGGCGGGACTGCTCAGGCAGTGGAACCGGCGCGGAGGGGCCTGTGGGCAGCGACGGGGGGCGAGGCGGAGGGGGGCGATGGGGGTGGGTAGAGGGCCGTGCTGCCTGCTTGCTCTGCTCTACCGCTCTGCGTGGGCGCCTCGTCTCCCGGTACAAACGAGTTTGCCGCCCCTTCCTTTGCTACGGTATGCACGCAGCCACGCTCTCAGTGCGGCTCGACCGCGAGCGCTTGACTTGCCAGCTCCATTTCACGCGTTGCTCGAACCGTTCCCGTCCTCCGCCTCACTCTCACTCGCGCTGGTGCAACGCATGCACAACGCGGTGTCCGCAGCCCGCTGCCACGGTCACCCCCGCCACAACCGTTGTGCCACCGCCTTCCTCACTCCCTCCCCTCGTTTACCAAAGCCACAGTATCAGCAGCGCTCTGCTGTTTGTTCTCCCCTGCGGTACTCCATAGACGCACCTTGCCGCCCGCCTCAACCACTTCTGGAGTCGCGCCTCCGCTGATCAGCCCCTGTGCGCCCTGTGTCTACGCAGCTGCCCATACACCTCGCCGCCCCGCTCCCCTCCCACACGATGCCCGCCAAGGCAGCACAGGACTTCTTCTCGCTGGACGCGAACGGCCAGCGCGAGGCCCTCATCATCATTAAGAAGCTGCAGTGCAAGATTCTGTACAGTGACAAGTACTACGATGACACATACGAGTACCGCCACGTCATCCTGCCCAAGGATCTCTCCCGCCTCGTCCCGACGAGCCGCTTGATGAGTGAGGCCGAGTGGCGGCAGCTCGGCGTGCAGCAGTCGCAGGGCTGGGTGCACTACATGATCCACAAGCCGGAGCCGCACGTGCTGCTCTTCAAGCGCCCGCGCACGTAAAACGCCATGCCGGTGGCTCTCCTCCTCCTCCTCCTCCGCTGCACGTCGCTCCCTCTGCACCCCTCACTGCCCCCCCCCCTCCCCCCACCGCGCGCGTGTGTTTGTGTCTGTGCTGTTGTGGACGTCGATGCCCTCACTCAGCGTCCCTCCCCACCCTTTTTAGAACCCCCTCGCAACGCTTCGCGCGTGCGTCCTTCGCTTCTCCTCTCCACCTCTTTCCCCCTCTGCCTGCATAGAGATCGCTTTCCCCGTGCCCCCCCTCCCCTCCCCCGCCGTTCGAGCTGTGCGTCGTTGCTGTTGGTGTGCACCTTTGTGTGCCTGCGTGTGTTTGTGTGCGTGTGCTGTGTTGACTGCAGCGTGGCCGCGCTCTCCGCGGTGCTGTGGCTTGTTGTCTCGTCCCGCCGTTGAGCAGCTCAATGCCAGCGTCGTTAAAGGCGGCCTGCTCGCCTGTTGTGACTGCCGCAGCACTGCTCGCGGCGACGACGGCAGGGCAGGTCGCCGCGCCCGTGCGTTGGGTGCGTTGTGTGTGGCGCCACCCCTCAGTCTCCAGTTTCTCAGATCCAAGCATCAAACGGGAAGAGAGGACCGATTAGTTTGGCTGGAGGGCAGCTCGAGTGAACAGTTCTCGGTAGTATAGTGGTTAGTATACCCGCCTGTCACGCGGGTGACCCGGGTTCAATTCCCGGCCGGGAAGCTTTTTTTTGTACGGCCGCCGGGAGCCAGCCGGCCGCACAAAACCGTGCGAGGGAAGGGAAAACCTCATCCATGCAACGCAGTCCCATGCCCTACGCGTCACTGCTTCCTTCTCCCCTCTCCGCCCTTTCATCGAGTTTCTTCGCTGTTGACACCACCGCGACGGCGCCGCCCCTGCCCCCCCTACGCAGGAGCACACTCACAACTGCGCCGCTGCAGACTTCCCTTCTCTTGTTTATCTTCACGCACTGAGCCATGAGTGACCGCCGTGCACGCGCACTCGTCGGTGTGGTGGTGGCAGGCGGCCTGCTCGCCGCCCTCACGTTTGTCGCGTACCGCCAGCTGCGAGGCGGCTCCGGCAGCGGCAGCACAGCGCACTCACCGGCGTCGTCCGCACAGCACGGCGCACGCCCTGGCGCACCACAGGCACTGCTTGCCACCGAGGTCGCGTCGGAGCCGCCGCTGCCGCTGCCGGTGGAGTCGCCGTACTCGCCAGCAGACCGCGCCAAGGCCCTTGAGCTGCTGAACGCGCTCAAGCAGAACGCTAACGTCGCCTTCCAGGAGGGCCGCTTCGAGGACGCGCTGAAGGGCTATCAGGACTGCATTGAGGTCACGTCCGTCCTCGGCGCCGGCGAGGCAGAGGCGGTAAAGACGGAGCAGATTGTGCGCGCCAACGTGGCGATGGTGTGCATCCGCATGCACGAGTACGACGCGGCGCGTGCGGTGGCGACGATGCTACTGCAAGACGCCGCCATCGCGCTGCCCGAGGACCTGAAGGTGAAGGTGCTCTACCGCCGCGGCCTCGCGAGCAAGGCGCTGAACGACCGCGAGTCGGCAATGGCCGACTTCAACGCGGCGCTGCACTTCTCCGAGGACCGTAAGAACCCTGCCGTGGAGAAGGAGATTGCGCTGCTGCAGCGCGGCGTATGACGGTAGTACAACGGTGGGGGACACGGAGAGCACGTGTGCCAAAGCTGCGAGAAAGCGACGCCGTGCCGTCTGCGCACCCGCTGGCTGCCGCCTTTTGTTTTCTCGGCCTGCAGACGAGCGCGGCACTGTCGATGCCCCAGTGATGCCGCCCCCCCCCCTCGACGAGGACGTCGGGGCAGCACCAACTGAGTTAAAGAAAACGAGAAGTTTGGTAGCAGCGGCCCCGCGCAAACGACCCGTGACGTCAGCTCTGCACACACACTCCTCGGGCTTGTAGCACCGGCAAAGAGTCGCGCCTGTGCACTCCCGTCTTGCTGCAACGGGCGTTGAATCACTGCACAGCATACGCGTGCGTGCATGCATGCATCTTCCCCCCTGTCCTCCTCACGGGCACTATCGTCCTAGATCATTCCTCGCCTTCTCGTCGCCTTAACCCCCCCCCCCCGGCCACACGCGGGCTGCGGTCACAAGCACCGTCGCCTCTGCACCCACCTCGCCTACCCCAAAAGGACGCGCCATCAGCGCCGCATACTCGCCATGCTCACCCCCGTCTTCGAGTGCAGTCAAGAGGGCGGCTACGTCGTCGTGCGCCTCTTCCTCTCCGCCATCTGCAAAGTGATGGACGCCGTCTTCGACATCCACGACACGCAGTTCACCTTCTACAGCTCCCCGTACTACCTCCGCCTCCGCTTTGACCAGTGTTTGCAGGAGGGCAAGGGGGAGCGCGCCACGTACGACCTCGAGGCGAACGTGCTCACTGTGTACCTGCCCAAGGCAAACGCCAGCGAGACGTTCACCAAGCTCGACAACCCTGGCTACCTCATCGCCACGGAGAAGCAGCGTGCGGCACTTATCCAGGTCGTGGGTGGCGACGGCGCGGTGCTCGCGGCGGATGCCGAGGCCGAGGAAACGGAGTACGTGCAGAGCCTGCATGATGCAGCGAGCGCGCAGCTCAGCAGCAACGCCGATGTCGCGGAGCAGTGCAGCTACGGCTTTGCCAACGCCTTCAGCGGCCTATTCGACAAGCTCGACGCCGACGTCGTGCGCGAGGTGCTCAGCCTGCACGAGAACCCCGAGCGCACCACGCGGGCGGAGCGGCGCCGTCTGCGCATTGCGGCGGAGTCGGCCGACTTCGACGAAGACGCGCTCCTGCTCGCTTTCGAAGACGCGGAGGGGGAGGTGGAGCAGGTGCTGCGCTACGTGCCAGCACACGTCTCGGACTTCCGAGCGGCGCTAAGCGGAGGCGGTGGCGCGTTGAAGAGCGAGGCAGGCGCGCCGGGGGCGTCTCCAGCGGTTTACGCGAGCATCGCGGAGGCCGGCGCGGCCCGTGCGGCCGATGCGGATGCGCTGGAGGAGGAGGAGACGACACTGCTCGCCAGCGACGACGCGCGGCCGGTGACGGTGTGGCACGGCAACATTGCCGACTTCAAAAGGCCGCTGATCGAGGAGATCAACCCCGATGGCAGCAGCGTCGCGGCCACGCAGCCGGCACCGCAGACGCCCGGCGCCGCCCCCGCATCGCTGTCGCGCGTGGCAGCTGTGGGCCCGCGCACGCGTCTGGCCATTCCACGTGTTCGGCCGGTGCTGAAGCTCACGCGCGATGAGACGGAGGTGCTGCTGCGCTTGAAGACGCCGCGCCTGCTCTTCCCGCCCGTACCCGCCGAGGTGGAGGCTTTGACGGCCGACCTGCTCTTCAGCGAGGCGTACGACGACCTCGTCACGGAGGGGGCCGGGTGCAGCGAGTCGCTCTGGAACCTCACGCAGCTCAGCCCCGCGCTCTCCCACCTCGACGCGCCGGACAGCCTCTACGACGCCTGCGTGGCCTTTGCGCGTCGCGCCCTCGTCTACCCGCTGCACCGACACTGCGCGCTGCTCCAGCGGGTGTGGGCCGTGGTCGGCACGCGGCTGCTGCTCGGCCGCCTGTACGTGGTGCGGGCCCTCCTCCGGGTGCGCACCATCCTGACACACGCAGAACACAAGCACCTCCTCGCCACCATCTACCTTGACCCGCTGATCGCGTACTGGATGAACGTCGCCGACGCGGATGAGCGGCTGACGCGTCTGGCGCTGGAGCTGCACCAGCATGTCTCCCGCACGGAAGCGGTCACCGTGTCGGCCACTCCCGCCGCGGCGTCGACGTCGGCTCTGCACACGCTGCTGGACGCGAAGACGGTCACCCTCTACCCGCTGGCGCTCGTCTTCTTCGGTTTGCCCTTTGCTGAGGAATCGGCTGACGACTGCGAGGCGTGACCCCGCCCGGAGTGGCGCCGTGGTCGAGCGCGGGTGCAGCGCCACGAGTGCGTTCGCTTTCATGATCGCCGCGTGGAGGGCTGCGGCACGTCACCTCACCTAAGCCGGTTAAGAGGAAGTAAAACGAGTATTGGCCACGCGGGGGCTTCCGCTGAGTGGAGCGAACACTGCGTAGGGTAGGGTGGGCGAGATGCAGGCACGTGAGCGAACACCTCCCACCAGACCTCTAGAAGGCACGAGCTCGCCCGTCGCGAAGGGCTCTCGTTGCTCGTTTGAGGTGCTGCCGAGTGCGCCGCATGCCAGTCACTTGGGAGTGCCCAGTGTGTGGATGGCGCGGCCTGGAAGACGGACGCCTCTCTCCCCTCGTCATGCACGCCTCACACCCCCCGCAACCCCCCCCCCCTCCACCTCGACAGGTACACACGCGCACCGCACGTCCCTCGCGACGCAAAACGGTGAAGTCTGCCGCACGGCCTCGGCTGTCTACGACCCGCCCCTCCTTCCACCCCTCCTTCCCTTCCACGGGCACCCCAGGGCGCACACACACAAACACACACACACAAATACAAGTACACAAGTACCTTTAATTACAGCATAGACTTTGCAGAGCGGTAATTCAAGACACCCTTCTGTTACTCCCCCCACCCCCACCAGTCCGGCAATGTCGTCCAGCACGCCGGCACTCACCTCCAGTGGGGCTGCAGACGGCGCCCCTGTGGAGGTGGCCGCGCTCTTCTACACGGGTGTCAACGAGCCGCGGCCGACGGCGATGGACTTCTCGTTCGACGGCTTGCACTTCGTCTCCGCCCACACCGACGATGCCATCCGGCTCATCGACGTCGGCACCATGAGCAACACCGACGCACTGCACTGCGACGCGTTCGGCGTGCACAGTGTCCGCTACACCCACTCCAGCAGCGTCGTGTGCGTCGCGCCGCGCTTCCACCTGGACGGGCACCTGCACCTCCTCAACACCGACACGTCGCAGTTCTTTGGCGAGATGGCGTACATCAACGACGCCGAGCCCGAGATCGCGCCAGTGATGAACGTGCCCGTCTACGGCACCCTTGCGCAGTGCCCTGCCACAGACGTCATCGGTGCCGTCGTCGCGGCAAAGGGTAGACTCGCGCTCTTCCACCCGCTCGTGTCCGGCTGTGTGGCCGCCACGGCCGAGCGGTCTATCGCGGGCAGTCGCGCGTGCGTACAGTTCAGCCGCGACGGTCACCGCATCGCCGTCGGCGACGACCACCGCGTCATCGTGCTCGACCGGCGCAATCTGTTTGGCGGGCCTGAGGTGGTGCTGGACAACAAGCGCGTGTTCGCCTCTGCCACGTCGCTGACGCGGTGCAAGGGGGTCGAGTTTAGCGCCAAGGAGGGCGAGCTGCTGCTGACCTCGTCCAGCGGCGAGGTGGTCGTGTACGACTGGCGGCGCAGCGAGCCGGTGGCGAACTACTTCCACGACGACGCGCGGCGCCACTTTGTCGGCTGCGGCGACGCGATCGGGGCGCAGTACATCAATCCCCGCCACACGAGCTCACCCATCCTGCAGCCCACCTCTTCCATGATCGGGGGGCGTCACCTGCTCATCTACGCCGGCAGCCAGCCAAACGCGCCCGGGGCGACGCGGCAGGGGCGGCTGCTGTATGAGCTGCAGTCCAAAGACAGCGACGTGCCCGTGGCCGTTGCCGTCAACCCGCGCTTCCAGCTTGCCGCAACCGCGGCCCGCAGCATAACGTGGTGGGCCTTCCACAGTGCCATGATGCAGACCTACGCTGAGGCGCCACCTGCGTTGAGCCCCACATCCTCCGCCGCAGCGGCCAGCGCGTGAAGCACGCACGGGGGGGGGGGGGTGGCACATTGTCACGGCGCCTTTTGGTTGAAATGCGCGTGTTCGTTGCGTGCCAGTCACCGGTAAAGGCAAGTCGTACATCTCTTCCATCGGCCCCTGCCGTGTGTCGCGGTGACGTCGTCTCCAGCCTTCTCCAGCTATGGCCAGTCGATGGGCGACCGATGTTGGTAGCTGGTGGAACGCTAAAGAGAAACGAGGGCACCCATCAGCGCTCAGCGCCCTCTTCCCACCCCCTGGATCTTGTCCACCTCTGACACACACAAACACACATACACACACAGGCACACAACACCTCAAGAGTGCAGTGCCAAACAGCGGCTTGTTTGCCGCGTTGGGCCGCAGGGAGCCGTGCCGAGCCTCTCGGGGTGTAACCCTCTCCCCCACTTCTATCCGCCCTCCTTCGCTCTCAGCTGGCATGCAGTGGAGGTGGTGGCCGCTGACCGCTTGACACACGTTGAAGACAAACGCCAACATCAATCGGGCTGCCGCACATGCAACACATCAACGCTCTTACCTCGAAAGTAGAAAATGAGTTGCCGGTGCCGACGCTGTTGCAACTGAGGTTAGCAGGCCTTGCGTGCACGGATGGGGAGGGGGGGTGGAAGTGTGCATGCCGGCACTGCACCAGGTGGGGAAGCACCAGGGGCAGCGTTACTGAGCTGTGAGCGTGCTCGGTACCCCCGTGCGTGCGTCGCAGCGCGTTGCAGTACGACGTGTCCCCCTCCCCTTTCCGGCCCACCCCTCGGCCTCCGGCACTTCTCTTCTTCCACTTCTGCCCTTCTCTTAATGCCGCTCCTCCCCC